>PISX010010131.1:0-71895 GCA_004024625.1 Mellivora capensis
CTTCTAGGTCATGCTTTAAGGAGATGGGTATGTTGTCCCCTTCTTCTTTACCTCTTCCTCTTGAAGGAGATGTGGGCATAGTATGGAGCCATCTTGGACAATGTGTATGGAGTCAACTCCATAGGAATGGCAAAGTTTCTTGAGAGAAAAGGGTGTGAGCTTCTCATGACCTTATGGGACAGAGCCATAAAGTAACTCAGACTCATAAGAGGGACAAATAATCCATCCTGTGTCTTTGTCAGATACAGATCAGCCTATATTATAACTAGGACCACCTATATAAATGTAATAGCCATATAATGTAATATAAATTATAATATACATAATACATAATATAATCCTGAGAAACAGTATAAAACTCAAATTAATTTTTGAAATTATGTTAAAAATAGCTATAAAATGCTAAATTCAGTCTTATTTATTATTGTGAATAGTCCTTAGATATATTGATTTTGTTACACATGGGAGATGCATTTCTATTGAGAGGAGCAAGAAATGTTTTATCTTAGCTATATTTATTGGGAAATTTACATTGTATATTATAGAATTAGCAATATATTGAAATCAATGCATGAAAAGAAAAAATAATCTATGTAATAGCACTTACATGAAAGTCACATATTCATTATTAGAAATCAGAACTGTTTTTGAAACAGTGATTTTGTAGTGTCTTATAAAGTTCCTCACATTTTGGAGGATAAGATATAGTGAACTTCAACCCTCCTGAGTAATAAAGCCCCGGCCTTCCTAAATGCCCTAATTTAGGGCTCTAATTACTATATAAAATATAGAAACTAGAATAGCCAAAATATTAAGTAGTCTTTTTATTTATTGTTATCATTTATTAAATTATTTATTCTTTGTTCTTTAATGAGAATAAATGTACAATGAAGAAGGAGGGGACCATAAAGCCAAGAGATGCGGAAGCTGCCATTGGGCTTACTTACTAGTTAGTAGCTCGCTAGTTAGTAACACTAATTAGTAACTAACTCACTAGTTAGTTACTAACTAGTTAGTGCCACAAAACAATCACAAATTGCTTCATGTCAATGACATCAGAGGTTTCTTGAGAATTAAAACCTTGAATCTTAGATTTGTGAGTGCCAACAGTCTGCTCTACGGCCTTTTATGCTTTGTTCTGTTTGATTCTCTAGGGAGCATTTTATGGCAGATGTTACCCAAAGACACCTTTACTGATTACCCAGGAACCACTCTGGGCCAGAATCAGCTCCGAATATACAATAAAAGACAAACACAATAGGAGCTGGTGATGAGCAGGGGGCCTATCCAACAGATACTTGTGTTTCTTGATTTGTTGCTCACAACTTTTCCAGGTATTGCTTGTCAAGTGTTAAAGACTTAATCACATAAAACCGAAAGGCCCTGGGTAAACATTGTGCTTACAAATAAAACATCTTAGGTAATTCTGGAAACATTCTAGCTAGTTTTTAGCTGTTAATTTGACTTCTTAGATGGTAACCAGAACATTACAGTGGATAGGGATTGTGGTGGTGATCATGCAACCACAAAATCTGCAGAGACTTAAACCAAGTGCTGTTATATGTCAGCTGACAGACTACAAGCAGAATTATTGTGTGAAACAAGTCTTTCTAGGGAGATTGGCATAGGTCTGCTAATGCAGCTATCATTTATTGAGTACTTACCAAAGTTCAAAAATGTGCTAAATACTTTCTATGGATTATCTCATTGAATCGTTAGAGTAATCCTAGAGAAGTAGTTACTATTATTGATTCTAAAAAGACACCAATTTAGAGAGTGTAAGTACATTGCCCCAAACCACATAATTAGAAATTGTACCAGGATACATACCCAGGTTTGTCTGATGTGAAGGTTTAAGTTCTTAATATGAAGTTATTAATCTATTTATTAACAGAACAAATAACCATATTCCATTTATTATAAGAAATTGAATCCATGTAGGACACCTGAGTGGCTCAGTTGGTTAAGCATCTGTCTTTGGCTCAGGTTATGATCCCAGAGTCCTGAGATCAAGCCCCACAATGGGGTGGGGGGATCCCTGCTTAGCGGGGACCCTGCTTCTCCCTCTGCCTGCTGCTCCCCCTGCTTGTGCGCTCTCTCTCTCTGACAAAAAATAGATAAAATCTTAAAAATTGAATCAATGTAATATACATGTTTAAGACAGAGACTTTGTCTTGCAAAGATTTTTTTCCAGATAAGTAGTTGAATTGATTTTACGTATATGGCCCCTCTTAGAATCTCTTTTTTTCAAAGCCTTTACTCTTGTTATGGAGGCTTTCAGCAAAATGTACTTGGTCTTCCAAGCACATTGCTCAGTATCCTGGTATGCTTTGCTGTTCGCATGGAGGTATTTGGACACTCATTTTAGTCTTGCTTTTAACAACAGAAGACCCTCTGGAGCTTTGGACAGCTTTGTGATGTTACTGAGTGACTGCAGGTGTCTAAGAGAAGAGAATGCAACCAGACTCATCATTTGGATCAACAAATAAATGATCAGAAGTTAAAGCCATATTTGATAAATAGAACTTGGAATTGAAGTTGCATTTATGTAAGTTGAAATAATGTAGCCAAATCAATGTTTAAGATAGGATTTTTTTGGGGGGGATTGAAAGATTTAGCAAAGAAACCGAGTTGGAGGGGGAAAAAGGAATCTTCACTTTGTAGGATATTATGGCACATATAAATTATTTTGAAAGAAATTGGGTGAAAGAGATTTGACATTTTGAATTTCTATGAGGAAACCCCTATCAGCATCAAACCAAGTAAAACACAATCAAATGGTGTTAAAATATTATTGTGTTGTCTCTCTCAACCATTTCTAACAAATCCAAATGTATTTACATACTGAATTCTAACACTTTTCATTTAGAAGTAATAGTGTGAAAATTTTTAGGATTGATTGCACAGGAAATTTGTAAAGGGAACTGAGATAATATGTATGAAATTGAGCTTCACTAAAGAAAAATCCTACAAAATTAAAAGAACATACCCAATCACTAAAAATATTATTTTCTTTATTTTTATAACATTCAGAATGTACAGTTTTCAATTTTTATCCATGACATTTTATTTTAAGCATCATTTAGTACTTGATGGTTTCAGAACAACAAAAGAATCGGACATTTCTGAGTTTATTGTAATGATGTGGGGATCTGCACTTACTCTCGTTCTGTTACTAGAGAGAGTATGTTCCCCGTGAATTGAAATGTGGTGACTTTTCTATCCCTTCCCACCTTGTCTCTGTGGAAGCCGACCAACAATTACACTTTAGGGAATACTAGTTCTCCTTCAAACTTGGACATGTTCTGTGGTGAGCTTCTGAATACAAAAACAAAAACTAAAACCCCACAAATAAAACTCAGAACAAACTCTCCACCCCAAACAAAACAAAACAAAACAAAACAAAACGCAAACCAAAACCTAGACAATTGCATTAGAAGCAAGGCACAGGGTGATTATCTCATTCACTGCTAACACATTTTGTCAAAATTCAGTGTCATATTGGGTACTGCTAGTTGGGAACAGCAGAGATGATTTCTGCTGAATGTAGATAAACTGATGCTCAAAAAATCTGATTTTTCCCCCCTAGAGTCTCTTACTAAGTAGAACAAAATACAAACCACAGTTTCCTTGACCAACTGCTCAAAGGTCTACCCGTGTTCGGTGAGGGTGCCTCCATAGAAATGCAGCTGTTCCGGGGCACCTGGATGGCTCAGTGGGTTAGGTCTCTGCCTTCGGCTCAGGTCATGATCTCAGGGTCCTGGGATCGAGCCCCGCATCGGGCTCTCTCCTCAGTGGGGAGCCTGCTTCCTCCTCTTTCTCCCTCTGCCTGCCTCTCCGCCTACTTGAGATCTCTGTCTGTCAAATAAATAAATAATATCTTTAAAAAAAAAAAAGAAGCTGTTCCATGTGGCAGTCATCCCTTTAGAAATCAAACACCAGGTAGCTGAGAGAGAGGGAGGCTATGACTAAATTTCATTCCAGCTAAAAGTAGATAAAAGGGACAAGTGATCTGGTATTTACTTTTACTTTCCATCTACCAATCTTTAAATTCATGACTGCACATTCCCAGAGTGTTTAGCTATCTATATTCTGACTCTTGCTAATTATTATTATTATTATTTAAAACCTTCCATGTGGGTCTGTAGGAAAATTCTCCATAATTACATTATGTCGAAAACTTGGCATAGCTAAATGCATTGTTATGTAGTGTGAGAAGGAATGATCTGTCTAGCTATAAAATTCCTTCCTGTATGATACATGTATTATTTCATAGATTGAAAGACATTTTTCTGGTTTGCAAACAGAAGACAAACTGTCCTGTAAAACCTTTGTCTTTAATAAGAGTCATAGTTTTTTCTGGCATCTAAATCTAATTGAATGATGTTCACTAACTACATCTGCTTAAAAATCTAGAATAACAGCTTCTCTGATTTCAAAGTACTGCTTAGTATCTTTATGCCGGTACCAGTGCAATATTGTTGACTATTTAGTATTCAGTTCTGGATTATGATCTTGGAACTTCTACTTACATGGAAAATAATTTGTTATACACACAGACATGTACATGAAAAAAATACAGAAATATATCAAAATAAAAAAAATATATCAAAATAGAATTCCCTCATTTTTAAGAATTTATTTAAAAAATGTATCTATTTCGATTGCACAACTTGATGTTTTAGAACCCTGAATGTTACTTTTTACTTATCAACCAAAGCCTTATAATTGAGGATCATTTCTTCAAGAAGGTTTTTGATACTAATCCATTCATCACTTCATTTATTTTTGGAGTGTTTATAGGTCATCTATAGGTGAACATGCAGTTTGAAATTCAGAGTTCTTTTACATTGTTTTTTAACAAGTGTGTGAGATTCTTGCAATTAATTAATCTAGATGCGGAAATGAATTCAGTTATGATTATGTTAATGAACGTCAAGATTGAGTTCACCTTGAGATGGAGTCACGTCGGAGAAAGTATCCAGCAATGGCGGCATGCAAATTGGAAACCTAGAACTCACCTTAGCCCCCTAACCCTGCCAGTGTTTGTGTCAGGGAGCCAGCAGAAATGAATATACACTGATGTTATGGCCAGTGGGTGGGCTGGTATGGGGAAATTCAGAGGATTTCACCCGAGTATACATCAGTGTAGTGACACATGCAAGTAATTCATCCATCTGAATAAATTGGTAGGAAACTGTTGACTCAGCCGAAATGATGAAATCAGTTGTGTGGTCAGCAAAATCTGAACAACTTGGCAGAGATGAAATGTTTCAAAGGACATCATAGACTTCACAGTCATTTAAACTGCCACATTTTATATAGAAATGGCAGTGGAAAGGAGAACAAAGAAAAAGGAAGTAGATGAAATATCTTCTACTAGGTGGGGAAAAAGAATTAACAGATATTGATGAATACCATTGATTTCATTTTCTGGAAATTAAGGAGAAAGAACCTTCCAAAGTCATTCTGGCTCGACTCTGAATTCTTCCTGTTTGAAATTTTACTACATCTCGGATATGCATTATACTTAGCAATGAATACTATATTGCTTTATTACAACCTTTGAGTCGGTCTCATAATTAACTATTTAACTTTTGTGTTGTTATTTGCCTTTTTATCATTGGTATTGACTCTGCCTCTTTAATCGGATTGCAAATTCTTCTACTTACATGGCTCTGCCCCAAAATTTCATTCCTCCCAGCATTTCCAACTGCCTTCACAGCAGAAGAATTCAGTTAAGTACTTTTAAATTTATGATTTGATCCTTTTACATAATCTTAAGAGTTTAAAATATATTTGTCAAATTTCAGATATAGTGTGTTACTGAAACTAGCATGTTTCATACATGTTTAAGATTATCTATGTAAGTAATACATACCAGACAAGATGTTTGGTATCTTTTTTTTTTTTTTAGATCTTTATGTATTAGGAAAACAACTTAATTTTTAGTTAAAATTAAGGTTCCACTTAAGTTTATTAATAGATATTTAGGAAACATGATGAATATAATATGCCTAAAAATAGAAACATAAGAAAAATATTTGGGTCACTAACTGTTAAATACCATTTACAGAATCATGTTTTTGGAAAGATTTTTATATTTACTCATTTGACAGAGAGAGAGAGTGAGAGAGAGCATAAACAAGGAGGGGAGCAGCAAGCTGACTTCCCTCTGAGCAGGGAGCCTGATGTGGGCCTCCATCCCATGACCCTGGGATCTGACCTGAAGGCAGATGCTAAACTGACTGAGCCACCCAGGTGACCCAAATTACAGAATTATTTTTGTTTTGGTGTGAAATTTTTGTTGGAAGTGTAGAGACTACTTGCTGTTCAGTTGGATAACTGTATCTTAATATCAGTGAATTTGTGACAGATTTGTAATAATTTCACACATTTGTTAAAAACAATGTAAAGGGACCCTCTGAATTTCAAAATTGCTTGCTTATATAGAGGTGGTCTATAAATACTTTAAAAATAAATGAAGGGATGAATGGGTCAATATCAAAAACCTTCTTAAAAAAATGATTCCCAATTATAAGGTTTTGGTTAGTAAGTGAAAGTAACAACTCAGTTAAAAACGTTTACCTCAGTGGAAATTCGAAAGGAAAACATCTCTTACATTCATTCATTTTATATGGCATTTGATAATTAAAATACGATATGTTTTATAATTGTGTATGGTTAAAATGGAAATTTTTTTTCCATAGTGTGTGTGTGTGTGTGTGTTGAATCAGGTATATATCTCAAATTCTAGTTATATCAGACTTTTCCTTGTTTCCAAAAAGGCCATTTATTTTCATGGCTTCAAGTGTCTGATCATGGTTTTCTCTCAACATTATATATTTTCTCCAGTTGTTCATCTGGAAAGCTCTCATTCCTCCTCAAAGCCCACTCAAACGTAGTTTCTTTTCTGAAGACTTTTCTGACCCCCAATAGAGAATTAATGCTTTCTTTGAGTATATTCCCATATCAAAGTTTGAAAGTATCTGATAAAATACTTTTCACTTTGTATTGCAGTTTTTGTTATATGTCTGCATCTCTCATTGTTCTACAGGTTTCTCAAGGACAGGGATGGAAATCTAAATTGAAATAGAGGATTATAGTATCTGATTAGGATTAGTGAACTCAGAATAGAAAATGAATATAAATTTTCAAGAAAGACAATTTCCAAAGATTGCTTAAAAAGCTTAAAATAATTCCTGCAAAAGGAACACAAGAAGCCAATAAACATTTTTTAAATGTTCAATCTCACAAAAATCAGGTTATAATAAGAAATAAAATTACAAATTAAAGATCCTTAAAAATATAATAGAATTAAATATAAACATAAATAATGTAATAAATAAAATATAATAATATAATAAAAGTAAATATACAAATATAATAGCTTATATATATATATTTAATGTAAAAACTGTGGGGAAATAGGCTCTCTCGTACTCTATCAGTAGGAGTAAAAATGGCTATACTGCATCTGGAGGGCATTTTGGTAATAAATATAAAAATGCTATGAATATGAATTTTTTGTTTCAGAAATTTTATATCATGAAGAAATAATCATGCATATATGTAAAGAATACACATATAATAATGTTTATAATAGAATATGTCCAAAATTTTGATTAAATTAATATGAGGAATAATATGCAGTCATTAAAGTAATTCCATAAAAGAATATTTATTAGTATAAAAATTTAAGAAGTATTATTAAGGAGAAAGAGATATTATTTGATAATGTAAAATATCTCATAACATTGCTCCATCTAACAAGAATTATATAGAAAAAAAAAATGGAAGTATTTTATTATACACCAAAATGCAAGATGTAATTCTGGACGGTGCTTTCCAAATTTTGCAGTTTCTACATTAAACACCTGTCTCCATCTCTTAGCAGAAACATTTTATAAAACTAAAATTGCAGTAAAAATCTCCCAAGTGGATAATGACAGATAGGGAGAGAACACCCATCGGTTGGGTTGAAAAATGCAGGGATGCTGAAGGGTCCCAGGGCTGTCCTGCTGAGGAGCCAGGGGCGGGGCTGGGGCCAAGCCCCTAACTTAGCTAGGTTAGGAGTTTGGCTATATGCAGAGGGGTTGAGCAAAGAAGTAAATATATCAGATCTTTCTGATGATTATATCCAACTTTTGCATCTCCAGTCAGAATGAACAGAAATGATACTGAGTTTTCCTCATTCTGTCATCTGGGGCTCACAACCTCAGTTCATCTCATTAATGGAGAAGTCCACTCCACTCACTTATTTTCAGGCTTCTTCACAGTAAAGCTGTATTTCCCTCTTTGTAACTTAACTAGGATTTGGTGGTGTGGCATATTCATACTCTGGCAATATCCCCTTCCTTATCAGTCTCTCAATTAATTTAGTGTCAGTATGAGTTCATGAATTCCTATTTTATTCAATGGGTGGAATTACCTATCACTAGTATGTCTTAATGATCAATGTCTCAGATTTTGCCAGGGGAAATCTCTTCAAGCTGATTCCTGTGTCCTTAAAGCGTGTCCCCACTATTCTTGGAGTACTTTCTTACTTTCTGGTAAAACCAGACATTCGGGTTTATCTGATACTTTCATTGCCCCAACCTGTCCCATCCGTGGACTGCTCTGGAGCAGCATGGTATTTAGAAACCAAGGTCTGGCTTCTCTGTGTGCTCTACAGAGGATGCTGTTGTAGCGTGGACCCTGCTCTTTCCATTGCCATCTCAGCGGAGAAAGCAAGGGAACATCTGTAAGTATATTTACACAAGAGGTCATACATTTACACACATTTCTAGCTACACTTATTTCTATATCTAGCCGCACCTAATAAAAAGAAAACCTCAAAGGAAAAGAGGAGAGGGAAAAATATGGGAGAAGACAGAATGGAAGGAGAAGAGGTAGAGGGAAGCTCAAATATTTTAATCTTGAAACTAAGAAGCATTCATTTCTATAATTTCCATATAGAAGTAAATCAAGATTCAAGTTTATGTTAAAAAAACATTTATGTAACTTTAATTTATAATTTGTTATATGAATGTTATACCTCTTTATCAGCACTGAGAATCTTCTCAACCATTTTATTTATTTTTGAAAAACTATGCTAAACAGGATTCATGCCATTTAGGCAATTTTTGAGAAGTGAGGTTTGATAGATATATATTATATATAATCTATGATATATATATGTGTATTAATTATATCTATCTTAATCTATCAGTTTTGCTGATAGCATATTTAATGTGATTTTTAAATAAAAAAGTCAGTGTCCAATTCATGTTAAAATCATTTGGTTAGCAATTACAGCAAGTGACCAACATATTTAAGTTAGAAAGTTAATTTATTTAGCTTAATAAAAATGCATTGAGTCTGAATATATATCTGGCATTGTTTTAGTATAATATCTAAAATATAAAGGATTCTAAAATTATCTTTTGTTTAGTAAAATTATGGATATATTTTGTGAATTAATATTTAAGGTAATATTCTTTAAACTGTAAGTCATGTTATAAAATTAATGTGTCTCATTATTTAATGAGTGACAAATGAACTTAATAAATGAATGAGAATTGAATAAAAAATATGAGTGATTGTACAAATGAAGCATGTGTATTGTCCTGTGAATTGAGTTAAATGTATGTGTATGCTTGCATGAATCTACTGTATCACTAATATATATTTCTTACTGTTCATTGTGAAAATAATTCAAAGACACAAAATAATTCAGAAGATGATCAAAATTTTCCATAAAACATCTTAAATGAAAGAAACTTCTCAGCATGTACATAAACGAGTAAGTATAAAGTAGGAAGACAAATTTAATATCACAAATGTACTGAGAATTATAATAGAAGAGTTATTATAAATTTTTTCCTCAGTATTAATGAACTTGTATTAAACATAGCCTATTAGGTATTACTGGAGAGAGATGCTCTTTCCCCCTAATTGCTGAGTAAGGGGCATATCATGTTTTTGCCCTTGGATTGGTACAATGATGGTATTTCTCATTGCCAATGCAAGCTACAGAGTGAGCAAAACAATTGCTTTTTTGCAATAATAAAAATATCACTGGGTGAATAGTCCCTATTCAACTGTCCCTAATGAGAAGCAAGGACACAAAACTAGAGCTCAGAAGCCCTGGATTTGTCATGACTTCTACAGTTCTACCTGCTGTGCAATTCCAGGGGATACCATTTACATAGAACACAATGTACAGAGGATTCATTTGCAAAACAGGCTTGAGACTACTATTCTTTTTTCCACTGTTGCAATCATGGGAACAGGTTTTCTGAGCCTTCATTTCCTCACCTGGAAATGGGTGGAGCAAGTTTATCCTGTTCATAGTCATTATTCTTTATAATGGGCCATGTTAGCTCATGAAGAAGAAGGAATCTCTCTGGTTCCTTATAAATGCGTTCCATTACGTCTCTTCCCTGTGGTGCCTGAAGGAGCCCAGACTTTGTTTGCTGTGTAAAAATGACTTAAAGTGGTATCCTTTGATTGTCCATATTTCAACAAGACTTTGAAGAATTTAGATGTCTAACATGGACTCTACTGGTCTGTTTTCAATCATCCCACCAAGGAAAAATATGGGAACACAATTCACATTCTCAGGTGAGTATTATGTGTAATCAATTCCTCACCCTTGTCCACTGATCATGGATGGAGTTGACAATGGCTCTTTCCATCAGTTATTTTATAATCACTTTAATGTGCTACATGGGTATGTTATATGGCACTCTCAAAGTATAGACATTTTTGAGGCCAGAGTCCAGGTCAATTTTCCTTCCTTCTTTCCTCCCCTCCTCTGTTTTAGAGGGTAGGCAGAGGTAGAGAATGTTACTACTTTTATAGATAACTCTTAAAAAAATAATACATTCATTTTATTCAAAATGATAATTTGCTACTAAGATTTTTAAACTTTTTCTTTTAAAAAAATTTTATTTATTTATTTGACAGAGATCACAAGTAGGCAGAGAGGCAGGCAGAGAGAGAGGAGGAAGCAGGCTCCCTGCTGAGCAGAGAGCCCGATGCGGGGCTCGATCCCAGGATCCCAGGATCACGACCTGAGGCGAAGGCAGAGGCTTTAACCCACTGAGCCACCCAGGTGCCCCTAAACTTTTTCTTTTAGAGTAGCTTTGTATCTTCAGAAAAACTGCATAGGTAGTCCAGAGGGTTCTCATGTTTCCTGCACCCGATGTCTCCTATTATTAATGTTATATAATAGTATGATACATTTATCAACATTAATGAGCCAATATTGCTCTACCACTAAGTGAAATCCATACTTCATATTTCCTTGGTTTTAACCTACTGTCCTTTTCTGCTCCGGCATCCCATCTAGGATATCATATAACACTTAGCTGTCATGTATCCTTAGGCTCCTCTGGGCAGTGACAGTTTCCTTGTTTTTGATAACCATGACAATTTGAGAAGCACTGGTCAGATATTTTGCACAATGTTCTTCAATTGGGATTTGTCTGATCTCATGGTTAAATTGAGGTCATGGGTTTTGAGGAAGAAGGCCCTAGGGATGAAGTACCATAAACATGACTTTTCAGTGTTAATGTTTATCTTGATCACCTGGCTGAGGTGTGTTTGCCAGGTTTTTCCATGGTAACTCACTCTTTTATCCCTCTTTCCATACTGTACTGTCTGAAAAAAGGTAGGTTCAGACCACACGGAAGGAGAGGGATTTACGCTCCTCTTTCTTGATGGGGTCGTTTTTGCATACATTAACTCAGGATTCTTCTGGAGAGGAGATTTATTCCATCGCTCCCATTTTCTTATTTATTCAACTGTTTATTCATGTTAGTGAGGATTCATGGATATTTATTTTATATTTTGGGTTTCGTCGCTTTTTAAATTTAGATTACGTAAAGCTTATCTGATTTAATGTGGACTCCTTGTCAGCTCAAAGCCTGCCACCCCCCACCACATACCCCAAATTCTAGGCCCAGGAAGCACATCTAGGTTCTCAAACATGCCCCTCTCTCAAACAACCTCTGTCTCCACACGTTGTTTTTTTCATCTGTATGCCCTTGTGCACATTTGGCTCTTGCTCTCATCAATCCTTTACCATCTAGCTCATACGATTGCCTGAAAGTGAGACTTTCTTTTTGCTTCCTTAGCAATTTACGTACATATCTATTACGGTATCTGTCACCTTCTCTAATACGTGTTTGCCTATCTCTCTCCCTCCTGAGATGGTTAAGCCGTTGTGTTACTGGCAGTTTCTTACTTCTCAACCCTTCAACATCTAGTGCCCTGCCTGGCATAGAGACGTTTCTTTAGGGTATGTTAGGATGGACGGACGAGGAACACAGCTTCGTTAGTTAACAGTGTTGATTTTAGAAGTAGTCTCCGAGTACTTTCTAGAGAAAAAAAAAATGGCATTGCAGATCTCCTGTTAATAGGATATACGTTTTGAGTTGCTTTTATCTTCTTGTAATGATGTGTTTATCCTGATCATCCAGATTTTCGTATACAGTCATCTTTGAAGATCAGGCATTCATGAGATGGCTGCTCAGGGTTAAGGTCACAGTTCCTAGTCCAGAAACAGCCTTTCTCTCTGTGAGGAGAACGTCCCCCCCAGGCAAGGATGGAAACCGGGGTGACCTTGGCCTCATTAGTAGAGTGCCCTAACCAACCGAACGAACCAGCCAGACTGCAAAGGCAGCAGCAAAGAAATCTAACAAACAGAGAAGTTCACTTTATAACATAAAAACTGCAGCCTGTATTGACACACACAAGCTGGCCTGACTGTTTGGACTGTCAGGTAGTCAAGAAAGCAAGAAACAGTCAAGTTAGGCAACAAGCACGTCTGACTCTTTCTCTCTGACTGGACTCTCAGCACTGACTTGACTGGTGTGTGTTCGTAGAAACAGTCACATTTCTCTTGCCAAAAGAAGATACTGCCTTTTTTTTTTTTCCCCCGCTGAAACTTAATGTAATAACTGTTACATCATATAAATTCATTTCCTTAAGAATATGTGTCAGACTATCACATCAGTTAAGGAAAATTTTCATCTTTTTTCTTCTGTTTGAAATCATGGTTGGGCTTTTTGGGTCTAAATTAAGTGAATTCAGAGTGCCATCTAGTGCTTCAAAAGAGAATTAGCAGCACAACTGGGGAGAAATTTGAAATCCGGCTTTGGTTGTAGACCCAATATTCTCAATTCTCTGCTTAAACAAGTCGCTTGGCTGATTCAGGCTAGCATTTTCTGTTTTTGGATTATTGGTCACAGTTGATCAGGTATTGACTTTTTACGACACTGGTGTGAGAAATCATTGATTCATGTACAGCTTGAAAAGAACCCCCCGAACATAACCAGAGACATATGTCCCTTTGCTTTTAAAAGTTATTAGGCATGAAATGAACCACAAATGAAACCAAACAGTGCTGCAGGAGATAAATGAGGAAAATTGCAACCTTAGATAAATCAAGTCTCCTCCCACCTAAACAGGGTAATAAAATAGAAGGATCTGAAGACAGATAATATTTTATTCTATATATTTCTGAAAATATATATATTCTCTGAATCTGTTTGGAAAAATCCAGAGAGGGAAATGACCACTGAAGAAAAAAAGCAAATTACTTTGCTTCTACTTCAAGTAAACAAATCAACCTCTACTTACCAAAAAATTTCTGCTTTGGTTGCCCTCCCTTACCATAGGAAATCTTTCTGATATTTCCAGGACTTGATTTAAAATTTATGAAGGAAACAAACACAATGAAGACTCTTGATTTGGAAGCATTTTTGATCAAGGCACAAAACGTGACATATTTACATTATTTACATTTACATTATTTTCCTTGTCACTGAAATACAGTAATACGTATTTCTCTTCACTTCAAAATTTCGGAAGCCATGGGTTATTTCATCTCCAAGCAGCACTGTGAAGTATTATTAGCCCCATGTACGGTGAGCTGCAAAGTTGGTTCCAAACCTGGTCTCACGCACTCCGTAGCGCTGTTGCGGGTACAGATGTCCTACTTCCTTTCCCTTAGTGGCATTTTGAAAGCTTGGATGAAACAGTAAGAAAAGGAGTAGGGAAGGGGGGACAGAATGAAGTGCCCTGGACTGAGAGAGAGGGGGGAGCTCAAACTGCGTGAGAGTCAGGCTGCAGAAGCTTCATGCAACATTTCCTAGAAGGCTTTGGAACCCATATGGTTTTTTAAGGAATGGAAAAAAGAATTATGAATATTTTAAGCACTCCATCTTAATGGGATATCCCTAAGTAGAATATTAATAATTACCAAACACATAATGAAAATTGGTGATGTAAAGAGCTGATGAAAATTCAGTGGGGAGATCCTTCAAAACGTCCTGGGTACCATCCTATCAGTTACGGCTGGTCACATACAGCCAATTCCACCCCCCCCCCTTTTTCTTATCTATTCTGATTCATTTTGGATAATTTACTTTTTGGTTTTAATATTGTTAGAGCAACAAATCCATATTTTTTAAGGAGTTCACAATAAAAAAAATGCTCAAATAGTATAGACTTAAGGCCATTTTCAAAGGAAGCTCAATTTCAAGTAGTGTTCTGTTTTAACCATTATAGATCAGCCATTTAATATACTCAATTACAAGTAGTTTTATTTTCATGTTGTTTTTTTTTTTAAAGTTGTTGCCACCTCGCTGTAACTGCCCATTGGAAGGGAGGATCCTTTTTGTCATTGCAGTATTGTGTCGGGGTGGGTGGAAAAACACACTTAAGTGCTGAAATATTTATGATTCAGTCCCCCTGCATTATCAACTCATCATGACTTATTGGTAAGCAATCGCGTGCCTCTTGGCTAAGAAAGCAGTACCAGAAGTGGTCAGGGTCATGCTGACAGCTGTGTCTGGGCTCCCGCCAGCTACTTCAGGGCTCCTTGCCCCTGGCAAAGAACTTAGTGAGAACAATAAAACATATTGTTGTAAAACAGTAAAATGTACCCAGTTTGCCAGTTTGCATATTTCTCTGCAGCTACCCGTGATACAGGGAGCTGTGGGCAGACTTGCAGGCTTTGAACAAAAGTGTTTTGTTTCAGGCCTTCTATTGGGTGGATTCCTGTGGGTATTTGGAGGAAGGTTAGAGAAAGAGGTATTTTTTGGTTGTTGTTTTGTTTTGTTTTGCCTTTTTTTTTTTTTAAATAACAACAAATCATGAATTAATTTGCTCCACACAAAACCTAAACAAAGGAAAAGAAGCTTTGGGAATCAACTTTGAAAGGAGCTGGCAAGCCAGGAGGAAGAAAATATTTGCCACCGCAGTGAAGAGATCATATTTCTTTGGCTGGATTGACGTTTTCTTATCCACCAAAACCTTCATTTGATTTAGCTGTTGCGTTTTGTGGCACAAAACATGGTCTGTCCACACCACACCGGCCAGCCCTCCTGCTTGGAGCCTTCCTCCACCAGCGCGGTGTAAACTCGCATTCACAGAAAGCCACGGAATACCTTGGCTGGGCTGGCAGAGAGAATGAACCGTGTGTTCTATGTGCATTCCAACCACAAAAAATTAGACAGAAAGAATTCGCAGTTCAAAATGAGGTAATATGGTAATAATTTTTCTATATCTCTGGAACAAAGAGCATGAGTTATTTGAAACTGTATTTTCCTGCTTTCCTGAAAATACCTACATTCCACACTTCACCTAAACTGTAATAGTGCAGTTTGAAAACACATCCTTAGCACTGAGCATTTAATACTGTATTATGGGGGTGCCTGGGTGGCTTAGTCAGTTGAGTGCGGCACTCTTGGTTTCAGCTCAAGCCATGATCTCATGGGTCATGATCTCATGAGTTGTGAAATGGAGCCCTCATGGAGCTCTCCACTCAGTGGGGAGTCTGCTTGAAGATTCTCTCCCTCCGTGCCTTCCACCACTCATGCTCACAAACTCTCTCAAATAAATAAATCTTGAAAAAAATGTTTAAAATAAATCAATTAATAAAACTCTATTATATTTATGTCATTTTAGTCTTTGTGGGAGGATTCTGGAACTCTTTCATATCTCTATCACGTGGAGGTAGCACAGAGCCTTACACGCAGTATCTGTTGAATAATTTATTTGTTGAACGAATGAATTTACAAAATACTCAAGCAATATAGTAAAGAGACATATCAAAATTAAAGTGAGGACAGTGAAGGTGAATGTTATATATTGATCAAATATATTTTAGAAGTGACATAACATAGGTAAGCATATGATTTGTGTAAGTATTAGCATGAGCACCCAACCAAGTTATATGCCCATACTTTGTCTGGCAGTCTGTTCTTCCTTAATCATGTTTTAGTTTTTCTATAAATGATCAGAAATGGCCAACTCTCCGTATTTTTTTAGAAAGTTAGTACTTTCTTGTTAATTTTATTATAGAATAAAATTTTATATCCAAAAGTAGACAACAAAACACATTTTTTCAAAGGAAATAAAAATTAACATTGGTTTAAGGTTTACTATGTTCAAGGAACTTAACTTTGTATGTGTTTCTATTGCTTATAAATCAATTGGCATGCAATGCTTCAAGAGCAAATTCAAATGAATTAATACAGACAGGCTTAACTATAATTAAGGCAGGTATAAGAAACCCTTAATGGTACAAAAAATAATTATGTTTTTTCCCTCCCTCCCTCCCTCCCTTCCTTCCTCCTTCCTTTCCTTCTCCCCCCCCTTTTTCTTTCTTCCTTCTGCTTCATACAGAGGGATTTATGGAGGGAATATTAATGCAGAAGTTGTTCTCTTCCCATATAAAATCCTGCTTAAAATAGTAGTGTGTGAAGAGATCATTCCCAGTGTGTGTTTGGAAGAGTGTCATCATTTCAGGTTTCTACATGTGCATGGATCTCTGCAGTAGAACATAGAAAAACAAAAATAAAAAGCTAACATTATGGAAATACCATGGCTGAAGAAGGCTGATAATTGCAGACTTCAAGACTGACAGAACATCCGAATTGACAGAGCAAAGCATCCAGTTAAGATGAAACAATTTCTTTAGGAGAATTTGGTAAATTCTTAACTCTATATAAGATCATATTCTATTCCTTAAAATTCCCTCTAGGTTAGATGAGCAGGCAGTAGGTATTTTAAAAAATAATACATCATGAGGTCATATTTTTATAAGTTGTTTCCAATCTCCCTTCCTTTTTTGTATCTGTGATATTGTGATTTATAATAAGAAGTATATATTTGGTCTTCATTTTCATTTCTGGCTCCTAAGACCCTTGGAATTTCCCAAGTGATGAGAATGACAAAGGTGCCCTTTGTTATGTTAACATGGTGACTTTGGACTGTGTCTGGGTCATCTAAAGGTAGGGGGATGGTCAACAAAAAAGTCAACCATATAATTAGAAGATTAGAACTTTCAGAAACCCCCTCTCCAGGAGCCAATGATTTAATCAATCATGCCTTTGTAATAAAGCTTCCATAAAAACCCAAAAGATAGGATTTGGAGCTTCTGGCATTGGTGAGCACATGGAGGTACTGGGAGAATGGCATAGTTAGAAAAGGCATGGAAGTTCTCTGCCCTTTCCCTATACTTTGTCCTTTGCATCTATTCCATCTGGTTGTTCCTGAGTTATATCCTTTTATTATAAACTTGTAATCTAGTAAGTAAGTAAAATGTTTTACTGCATTCTCTGAGCTCTCTAACAAAGTAATTGAACCCAAGGAGGGGGTTGTGGGAACCTCCAATCTATAGGTGGTTGCTCAGAAGCCCAGGAATTGTGACTGGTGTCTAAAGTGTGTGTAAGAAGGTGAAAGATGGAGGGAACAGTCTTGTAGGACTGAGTCCTGAACCTGTGGAATCTGATGATATCTATAGGTGGGTAGTGTTGGAATTGAGTTGAATTTTAAGACACTGTATGGGTGTTCAAGAACTGCTTGGTAGTATGGGAAACCATCCCCTCTACACACACACAACACAACACACTCACATATTGGAATTGAGGCAAGACCTTTAGTATCTCTGTCTAGAACAAAATAAAACAAAAATATTGCTCTTTCACCAAACACTAATATATCCTTTCAGGTGGATATATTCATTCATGGTTTCTTTTGGAGGGATGACCAACTCTATGTCATAGTATAATATTTGAAATATAAAGATATATTTCTCCAATATTTTCTTTCACTTTTTGGCCTCTCATGGAACCAATGGCTAGATATTCATTGCCTCAAGGAAAGAATAATGCAAGAGCAAGAAATCAACACTGAAATTTTTAGCTGGTTGTGAGTTTACAAAGCAGAGACCATAGACAGAAGCTGATGGGACTCATGAGACAAAATACACAACAGACTCTGGAGAAAACATGATGTAAGTGCACTGCATCTCAGCAGGTCTGGACAAGATGCCTCAGGGAGAGAAAAAGAGAAACCAAGAGGGGAGGCATTGATACTGTGGATCTTTTAGAAAGGGGGAGTGCCCTCTACTTCATCCAAGCTTTGGCCGATTTCCCAGGTTAGGGCAAAACTATCCCAGAAGGGCTCTGGAGGAATCCAATTGTAGAGGCATTTGGCACCTCTCTTTCCAGATGGAGCTCTGTGTACAGGAAGACCCTAGACCGAAAGTGGCTCAGAGTGAGTCTAGGGTCTTGGTCACTTCACGGAGTTCTCTGCATCCTCAGTGTTAAGGATCGGTGAAATAAAATGTGTACAAAAAATGGCCTTGGGTAGCACCATATGACTTACCGTGGCCCTTACGGTATGCAGGAGCAGACAATTTTCTTGCTTTCATAGAAGATTTGAGCAGCTGAGAGAGTAGGGTCTAGAGCCACCTTGGGAAGCATAAGTAAGAAATGACACAGTAGGAACTCCTGTGGGCTTCTGAGGAACAAACAGAAATGCAGTCAATTTGATGGATGTCCTTCCCCCTACTCCCTTGACACTAAAGAAAATTTAGCCTTAACTCCAGAAAAAGGGGAACAAACACCCTATGTTGACTGAGATTGAGATTCTGTTAGGAAGACAGGTAGCTCAAATCAGCTTTAAATTGGACTGTAGAAAAATAGAGGGGTTTTTTTTGCACACTTTGAAACCTGGAACAGCTCCCTGCAATTCTGTATAACCTCTACGGAAGAAGCATGATATGGAAAATATTCCTTTTATAAATATAAGTATCCTCTGTAGGTTCACTTGATAGCTGACTTTATCTTTGGATATTCAAGGTTCAATTAGAGTGACCTCACCAAAGATTTAAAAGATGTAAGCGGTGTAGTGGAAACTGTAACCTTGGACAATTTCATGACATTTTTGGGCTTTGGTTCTCTACTAATCTACAAAATGGAAATATCAGTAATTCCTACTTCATAAGATTGTGGTGAATATTAAAGTAGATATCATGTAAAGTGTGTACATAGTGACTAGTGTATGATAGGGGCTCACTAAATGTTAGCCAAAATAAAAATTTTAAGAAGTGATTTTAAGAAGGCTCATCTATGAAGAAAGATACTTAGAATAGGGTTTGGAGTTAGAACCTAATGAAGTTTGCTTGGGGCCTATGGATATATTTAATAATGCTGGTGTTTGCTTTTGCAAAGCTCATAGTACCTAATATGAACAAGAGTCATAATATATATGGTTAAATCAAATATTTATGGTGTTTTCTCTTGTCTCTGATGCTTTTCCAACATCTTGACACACCATCAATTAGTATTCACAGCTTCTTTTTCGTTCAATACTTTTGATGGGCATTAATATAAATTAAGAAAAAAGTCTCAGTATGTTTCCAGCAGCTAGAATTTCCTTCTCTTTACTTTGCATGTAAGAACAGTACCCATGTGCCGTGGATTCATACAAAGTATAACCAGGCAATGATAATCGTCTCTTTGAAGGAGGGAAGTTAAAAGTATGAGGAGCGAAACTACTTCAAGGTGGGGAACAAAGTTTTAGTGCCACTGTTTTGGTTTGTTGGTATGAAGTTGGACCCTTTTGAGGAAGATGAGCTCTTACGAAGCTATTTGTCCCTCTGCAGACAGGTGACCTTGTACCATGGCTCTCCTTCTGGGTGTGTGGTTGAAAAGTTAGGAAAATAGGAGAAAAATAAAAATGTATGTGATATAACAATGAGCCACAGATGGTGGTAATATGTTTACAGTAAGAAAAGTCCAGCATACATCTTCCTAATAGTCTTAGCACATCCTTAACAAGAAAGAATAGCACTCCCCCCAAATATTAAGCTAACAAGTTGGCATGGAATTCCTCATGAGGTCATGTCCTATAAATGCTACACTGATTAGTAACAATATTCCAAGGTCATATTTACTAGAATTTTGCAGTAATGATCTTTGATCATGTATTCATAGCCAATGTTACTGTTCCTTGAGGAAATTTCCTATGGTTTGAATTGTCTTCTACTATTGTAAAGTGAAGGGTAATAAAAAAAGAAAGCAAAGCAGCCTTATATTAACTAAGTAATGTACTTATGTCTGAGGTGCTAGGTCAGATACCTGCATAGGTCAAGAAATTAGTCTCTCAAAAAATGTTTTTTCACTTTATTTTATAGATAAGGCACTATCCTATGTACTGAGGGTAGAAGTCCACCTCCAAGGATTTATTCAGACACAGATTTATATTGTCCAAACACCTTTCTGATGGAGAATTCCTTTTCTGGTATTTCCTATTCTATGGACTACACTTTGACTAAAATTGTAGTAAATGAGGCCCATCTATTTCAGTGACCAATCTGTAACGGAGGATTAATGTAAAGATAATAAAAAAATATTAGTTATGACTCCCATATTGTGAAATCAAATTTATACAGTTAACCAAACAACTCATTCAGGCAAAAATATGTATATGCAGTGTGATCTTGAAGTTAACATGTAATATATCCTCACTCCAAACTGGGGAAGCCCATAGCTTGCTGTGGTCAAGGAGCATTGTCTCTGTCCTGATATTGGTAAAAGCATTTCTTTTAGATCTCTGATCCTGACTATTATTCTACATTATTTCATCTCCTATGCTCTGTGTGTCACATACAGTGTAGTGGTTAAGACCACAGACACGGGACATGGGAATTAGACCTCCTGGGTTTAAAGATGGCTGTCCTCACTGTGTAGTTGTGAGACTGTGGCTAAACCAATAGCTTTTGTTTACATTACATTCTACAGAGTTTGCATTAGAGTGAAGATGATTATAATACTGTAGTGGGATGAATGGTGGTCTCCAAAAAATACTTCCACATCTTAATCTCTGGAACCTACAGATATTACTTTATTAGGAAAAAGGATCCTTATGGATATAATTACATTAAGGATCTTGAGATAAGATCATCTTGTGTTGGGCCCTCAATATAATGACAAGTGTGCTTATAAGACATAGAAGAGAAGATTCAAACAGAAGAGGAGAGGTTGATGTGAAGAAAGAGGCAGAAGAAGCAGTAAGGTGGCCATGGGCCACAGATGCCATGGAATGTGGCAGCCAGCAGAAGCTGAAAGAGGCAAGGAGGATTCTCCCCAAGCCTCCAGCCCTGCTGGGAGTACAGCCCCCTGAAATCTGGACCTCAGGCTCCTGGGGTCCAGAATTGTGAGAGAATAAATTTCTGTCTGGTTAAGCCACCTGTTTTGTGGGTATTTTTTACACGGCTTCAGGAAACTCCTATGAGTACCTGCATCAGAAATTTGTTGTAAGGATATAAATCAAGTTGGTACAATGCCTAGCACACAATAAAATTTGGCTGTCATGGTTATGGGAACCATTGTCTTCTATAGTGAGGCCTATTGTTTTTTTTTGTGCCTGGTATTCATTTCTCTAACTTCTTCACATCACCTTGACTTTCCTTTGGGGACCTACTGATTTTTCATCTTGAATGAATGACACATGGACACAAAATTATTGGTACCAGTTCATGTAAGTGTCCTCAAGTGACTTCATTTTCTCTTGCCATTGGACCTCAAGATGCCCCATTTCTTGACCTTTTACTCCATTTGGTGAGTTGTACCATACATAGCCTTTTCCTCTTGAGTTACACTTGTGTGCAGGTAGTTACTGGAAAGTATGTAAGCAGCAAATGCCACATGGTCAGAGCTAGAAAAAACAAGAGCTATAAATATTATTCCTTGTCTTGCTCTCCAACTAATTTTAAGTCTAGTTTTTAAATTGCTTATTAGATATTTCATTTCCACTTGGCTGTTTTGAGATGGTTTCACTCTCAGGATGTGTGAAATACAACTATCTTCCTCAAAAGCTCTATTATTAGATTCTCCTTTCCTGATAATTACATTTCTTTTCTTATTCAAGTTTTGTTTTAGCTGGTTTTAACTTATTTCTATCTGTCATGACTAATAACCTAGTAAGGCCACACAATATTATTCAAAATTCCTCAACAGCTTTCTTTTTTTTTCTCTCAGTACTCAGTCAAGTTCTGATTCACAATCTTTCATAGTGAGATTAAGATAAATATTTAGCTGAACGAAAGATTTTCCCCCACACTTTACTTACAATTCAGACTCCTGAAGATAACTTTTTCTTAAATACTGTTTTTATTCATAATATTTTCCTACTAAAAATTACAATTCTATTTATCTAACAATAGTACATGACAAAATAAAAATAATGGATCTAACAGTTGTATCATGGACCATTTGTAGCTATTAGCAACGTGTGGATATATGAAGTAAAAACAGAAGGAAAAAACTGTGTAGGCAATATGATCACAATTTTGTTAAATACAGGCACTCATATTGAAAAAGGTTAATGAAATATGTCCAACTCAAAATAGCATTTTCTTTCAGTAATATCAACTACTTTTATTTCCTTTTCATGTTATTTCCTCCCCCTCCCTTCTCTACAGTGGGTGTATAAACCTTTTATAATTTCAAATAAGAATATTATAAATTTAAAACCCATATCTAGTGGCTATTCATGCTCTGTAATAAAATTTGGATCTCCTTGGATGTCCTTCAAGATCTTCTATAATCTGACCCAGTTCACCTTATGTTCTGCTCTATCTCAGGCAGAGATCTCTATGCTTTAACCATAGCTGCACTGACCTACAGGTACCCAATGTCCATTCTGGCCCAGTGTTTTCACTTTATTCTGTTCAGTTCACCGATTCCTTTTGTATCCAAATTCCACCCATCGCTCAAGGCCCAGAGAAGACACTCTGGCATAGCCCTTCTTGATCTCTTTTCTTTTGAGTATCTTTGTGTCTTCTTCATCATTAACTGAGATAGCTGCAAATCCTATACCATGTCAGTACCGTAAGCTACCATTTTACATGTGTAAGTTATAGCACTTTAAGGATCAAACAAACTTCCCGAGAGTGGAGTCATATAACCCCCATAGTCTTCCTAGGAGAGTTCGTAGTACACCAGAGATGTCTCAGGTAAGCATTTTTAGGTTGTAAATAAGAGAAACCATACTCAAACCAGTTTTTGAAAAGGGGTATTTGTTGGTTATGTAAATGGAAATCCAGAAGTAGGGTGATCCTTATAGTGACCTTGACTTTCTCTGAGGGTTTCTAGGTTTTTCTCTCCACAGTGTGTTTGCTTCATTCTTAGGCAGACTTGCCTCAGAGTAGCGAAGCGCTTGCTGTGATTCTAAGCACTATGTCTATGGCAACATGCACTGTTCACCAAACCCCAGTTCTCCCATCCACTGTGATGGGGCAGGATTGGGTCATGTGGCCATCTGGCACCAATACGTCTGACCAAGGCCTAAAAGCACTGGTTGGCTGACTTGTGTCAATTTTGTCATTGTTAGAGTTGTGTCTGGAAGGTCTTTTGTCAACCACATAAATCTATAGAAATCAGCAGATGATGTGAAGGCAAAGAGTGTTAGATAAGTTCCACCCTGGGAGGAATCTATAAACACTGGCTGTGTGAACCATAGCATGCCTGAAAAATTGGTTAATGCCATCAGCTAATCTCTGCATGTTGCACAAAATTCAATCAAAATGTGTCATTTACTCAAGGAAAGCTTTAAAGGACTGAAATGTTTCACTTATCAAAGTGCTTATGCGGATATGTTTTTAGGACATTTGTTTCAACAGGAGCTTCAGAATGAGAGTGAATAATTATTTGCTAAAACAACTGACTACTTTCAGAGAATAAGCCCACTGATGTGTTGCACATGAGATCATCATGACTTGTAAAATTTTTTTAACTACAACTTGATATATTGAGAAACAATCCTGTGCTCAGGACTGTTCCAGTGATTTTCCAGAATCTTATTTTAAAAATTTAATAAAGACTTTGTATTTTAAAAACATCGTAAAAGCACATGTAAAATAATTGTCAAAATTATGGTTCAAATTAGATACAGTTTAAATTTTATGTAGTCCTAATGTCTTTAATTCCTATTCTTGTGTTTTAGATAAGCTTCATCATTGCTGCCATATTCAAAGGGGCTTGTGAAATGATAGATACTGGAAAGCTTTCTATGTTCAAATTTTGCTTTCTAATATGTAGTCTCTTTAATAAATTAGTTTATTATGAAGTACTGTATTATCACTTATAGCTGTCACAGTATAATGCTGCACTTTGGGGTCACATTTACATCATTGTGAGTTACTGCAAGATCAGGAAACATTTGGGATGACATATCAAATCCAACTTATTAGAAAAGAAATTCTCAGAAACAATAAATATCATTTCTAACTAGAAAAAAATCAGCTTCTGTCCTTCAGTTTCTAGGCTCGTATCTTCCCTCTTTTTCTCCCCCTTCTATTAGAATAGTACCAGACACTCCATATTGGATGAGTCGTAATTCTTGGTTCAGATATTCCTCAATTCTTGTGCCAGCCAGGTCCTGAGGACTATGGGAGAGCACACAAACAAGATGAGAGGAACCTATGGATGCTGCAACATCACTGCCTGGCAGAGTGCGGAAAGAGATAGGAAGCCCCAACAGGAAAGTGGGGTCTCTCAAAGACGGCAAAACAATTCTCAGCAGTTCTTATTCTGGATGACTTGGCTAACCAGTTTCTCTTTTAGACTTCTAATCATAAGATTGATTAAACCCATTAGTATGTAGCTGATAATAGCTATGACCCAGGAAGGTGGGGAAAATTTTTGCAGTAGAAGTGCAAGTCTGAGGATATAGGAAAATTTCCATAGCCTGAGCTATTTGGTTTATTGAGGACCTGGGAGAGAAAACATCAAAATAGCAGATTTTCAGAAAGAGAGGGGCAAATAGGTAACAAGTGCCATGGAGCAGGAATTGGTATAGGCACCAAGCAGCTAATTGCAAGTAACCTTTCAGTTAAGTCAAGGGAAGGGCTCTGCCTTTCATAGGGTGAGTGACATCATCATTGGGTCGCTATGCTATCAAGAAGTGATTTGGGTGTGGGGAGCAAGGACATTGTAGAGTCCCTTGTCACAGTGATACTGTTTGTAACCTTCACGGTAAAGAAGGACAAATCTCCCCATAGCCTGTTATAATAAGTGAGATTCAGAAGCAGCTGTGCCCTCTTCAGGCTCTGGGATGAAAGAGTCTGATAGAAAATACTGGAGCAAGTCACATGAACTCACCTGAATGGGGGAGTTCCTGGGGCTGTCAGGGGAAAGATCCCATGGGAAGAGGCTTCTTGAAGTGAGAAAGAAAGATGAAGAATATAGAATTCTGGCTGTGGTGGGAAAGCAAAGGAAAATGGACACAATAGCTGAGGGTAAATAAGAGGTTGTTCCAAGAGAGCAGCAGGAAGAAGATAGCTCATGAAGATAGAGAGCACTTCATGAGAGAGGGCTTTGTCTGAGTCCCGAGATGAAAAGCAAAGAGGAAGGAAGCATCACAGAACTGAATGCTGGGAAAAGCAAAGGAAACCAGAATAATAGGTCTTCTGTAGATGGGACCCAAGCCCAAGACAGAGAGGGGGAGGGCTATCTAGTCTGAGCCAGGGGCAAAGCTTCATGCCTGAGGAGTGGAAAGAAAATGAGCCTTCAGTCAACTGAACATAAAATTTTACAAATATGGAGCTAGTGCTGCTTAAGGTGGATATGTATTCTAATACTTAAGAATATGGCGACTAGCAATATAATCTCTGAAACTCTGAAAGCAGAAAATCATGGTCTTCATATATTATGACTCAAAAGATTGGATACCAAAAGTACGATTTATTTTACATCTAGGTTCTGGATTTAAGATTTCTAAGTGGCCCAAAATAAAAGGTCCCCTCCTGGACAAGTTACCACCAGAATAAGGCACATAGATAAAGCGTTCAGGGGAAGAGTAGAACAGATATTCTAGCTCCCAGCATAGTCAAGCACTGAATCTTCTCAACTGTAGGGTGGAGGAGGGAAGCGCCTTTAGTGATGCCACTTTTCCAAGTGAGAAAAGTGAAACTGCAAGGTCATATAGCTAAGGAAGTAATTTCAGTGATATTCTTTGAAATGACATATATGCTCTCAGGTTTAAGTCCCTATTTTACCGGTTACTGGCTCTGTGACTTTGCACACATTATTAACCTTTCTGAGCTTTAATTTTGTCATCTCCAAAATGGGAAGAAAGACGATCTCAACAGATCTGGTCTGTAACATGAAGGCTGTGGGCCAGTTGCCAGTGCCTTCTTTTGATCATTCAGCAGATGATGGGGGGAGAAGATTCCTACTGCACTCCAGAGCCGAGGCCAGCCAAGGACTTTTTTCCAGCCACTCACAGAACACCTAAGGAAGAGCAGCAGCTGGCTGCATGCTGAAGGACCAATGTCTTTGACTATGACCTCTACCTGGAAACAGCAGACTTTAACATGAACCACCTAGGCTGATGTGACGATTGAAAAAAATCATGCATTGGAAGAACTTGGTCCTGTGACCAGCAGATGGTAAGTGGTAGACTTAAGGATGTTGCTATTGTTGTTTTATGAGTATTGTTGGAACTGTAAGTCAGACCAGGACCGGAACAGACTTCTTCTCCAGGGTTGTTTCTACCGAATTGGGCAGCAAAGTAGGAGACCTGGATTGAAAATACATATATCAATATAACTTAAAAATGAGACTGTTATACTCTGGAATGTGAGGAATAGTTTTTTGAAAGATATGGGGAGGTATTTAAAGTGATAGAAATAATAATAGTGGGATGACAGTGGTCACAATGTCATCTGTGGATTTAACTGTTTCCAGGGTTGATCACTACTTATTTACATGCATATGTTAAAAGTTGGGAGCTGTAATTATTCCAAATTGCTCAACTTATTTAATATTTGTGTTTATTAAAACAAGCCAAATGTTTTGGAGGTGGTGCTTGTGTGTGTGTGTGTGTGTGTGTGTGTGTAAGTGCTAATGGGTACATTGCAAAATACAACATAATTCTTATAAATATACAATGTAATTTTGCCCAAAGTGCCAAATTTTTAAGGACAAAGCAGAAGATAAACAATTACTATTTGTAATAGGAGCAGTTAGTTCACTGGCTGGTTCAGTCGGTAGAGCATGCAGTTCTTGGTCTTGGAGTTGTGAACTCGAGCCCCAACTTGGGTGGAAACATTACTTAAAAATAAAATCTTTAAGGGACACCTGGGTCGCTCATTTGGAGGGATATCCAACTCTTGATTTCCGCTCAGGTCATGCTCTGGGTCCTGGGATCCTGGCCCCACATCAAGCTCTGTGCTCAGCAGGGAGTCTGCTTGAGATTCTCTCTCTTCCTTTGCACCTCCCTCTGCTCAAGCTCACTCTCTCTTCATATAAATAAATAAATCTTTTTAAAAAATAAACCTCTAAAAAAATTTAAAACATGTGAACAGTTAATACAGGATAAATGTAGATTTTTAGCAGCCAAGTACCTCCACTTATCAGAGAGTTAATAGCATTCATTTCAGTTTAACACTTGGAGCCACCCCCAAATTCGTCTCAACGTTTTTCCTGACAAGATTCACATCTTCAAAATGTGCTTTTTAATCCTGAATCCAGTCATTCCTAATTCATCTTCTTTGGTTCTGTCTGTAGAAAGATATATAAAAGATAAGATAAGCACCAACAGCCCAGGTATTCCAGACCAGAGAAATCACAGTTGAACCCCAGGAGCCAAACCCGTGATTCATTCAATATGCACAGTGCTGTCCATGTTACTAGTTTCACGGTAATCTACTAGAGACAGTAAGGGAATGTTTGGGTTGAGCTCTTGCACAAAAAATGAAAATATTTCAGAACATTTTGAATAAAACATTGCATTAAAATGAAACGTATTGGGTAAAGAAAAACTTGGTACTGCTAAAATCCCAAAGAAAGTAATACTAACAATGAGTATTATGATGAAAAACTGAAACCTATTCTTATCAAAAGTAAAGGAGGCCATGTAATTAATGGGAGTATGAGATCAGAGGTAGAGAGATGGTAAAAATAGTGGAATGTTCTCCCTTCCTAAAGTTAATGTTTCAAAAACTTGGAAACATTGCAGAACTCTATGGAAGGTGAGCAAATTACTGTTAAAAGGGGGATGGCATAAAAAATAAACAATCCAGAAAGGAGCAGTCTTGCTCATGCTTTCATACCAAAGAAGAGTGGTAGGGAATTCTAGGCTGTAAATGATGGAGATAGAAAGCATTCTAGAAAGGATCAAAGCTAATGACTGCAGTGAACAAAATGAACTTGAGTAGCTGCTGGAGTGATTACTGGAAGGCACTGGTTGATATGTACTCAATAATGGATTGTATCAGAAATAGCAAAATGAGATAAATACTTGCAAGACAAGGACTAAGTGACATATATGGAAGTAAAGTGTTCAAGCAAGGATGGAGGCAATGACTGCAGGCATCCTGGAGTATTGGAGTGGTCGGTTTATAGGATTAAAATGGATAGGCTAAGAAAGAGAAACTATGAATAGTAGAGAAGTTCTTTAGAACCTTGCTCAAAAGCAAGAAAAATGCACTCAGAGAGAAGAGAGAATGTGGATTAATGTTACATCAAAGCTGATGAAATAACAGAAGGCAGGGGCCAGGACACCAGGGCTATGATCAGTCTGATGGAGATAAGACGTTCTGTGGTCCAAAGTTATCACACTCGATTCTATGCACTTTTGAGCACCAACAGAGAAAGCTTTCCTGGTTCCATTTTTCAGTGGCAAGTAATGGGGGAAAGATGAAACGATTGGCAAAAGTGATAGACAATGATGCCTTTAAAAGGAAATATAAAAGTTGAATGTCAATGACATGACAAACTATTGATTTTTTAATTTTCTATTGGATTTTGCTTATAAAATTTGTACGAATTTAGAAGTAGAGCTACCATGATGACAAGGCCGACCTTCCCTCTGTTGGACATGCCTTTCCTACTTAGAGCAGCAAATTCCTTCTTTATCCTTGGGGGCTGCTCAAATGCTGCTTTCCCTGAAATGTCTTTCTTTTCTTGCTGGGGCATCTCCATCTGTCATCTGCTCTAGCAGCGTGCTCAGAGTTCTCCTACATTTCATTGCGCATGAGTTTAAATTCTAGCTCTGTAACTTTAATAACTACGTAATCTGCAAGATACTTAACTTTTTGGAGCCTTGATTTTTTCACCTGTGAAACAGAGAGAATAATAATCTTCTGAATAAAGAATAGCATGACTTCAGCAAAACAGGAAATGAGGAGCAAACATGTAAAGCTGTTCAGGGGAATGAAGAAAATCTAGTAAAAGCCTAAAGTTAAAATGAATGATGAAAAATGAAAATATTATTCAAGCAATACTTGGCTATTAGAGTTATGTATTACACTATTAAAGCCACAAAAGTGGGAGGACATGAAAATATTATGCTACTATAGATACCAATGGAAGCTTTTAATGAGACAATTTAATGTTTGAGTTAAGGAGAAATAACATGCAAAAGGAAGTTAGTAAGTTAAAATAAAGGAAGAACATTACTTCTGTAAACAGAGATTTGAAAACGATGTTAAGAGGACTACAGTAAAAAAAGAAGAAAAAAGAAAACAAGAATTTCATTTTTCATTACAGAAAATAAAAAGACTGCTCTTCTTTAAAAACATTTAAGCAAATTTTCCTGTCCTTTTCTTTGTGGCTGGCTTCTATGATCATTCTGTATGAGGGAGGGGTTACTAGAGACATTTTGGGTGTCCTACATAGGGACATCTTTGTCCTCTGACTATAATATAAATTATAATATAATGTGAGTCACCTTTAAGAAAGGAGAGGATTCCAACAACCAGGGTCAAATTTTGCATTCCATTCCCTAGGCAATATGGCCAGTAGAAATAGAGCACTCTGTTGAAAAGGATGTTTTGAAAAGAAAGGGGCACTTGGTGACCCAAGAAAAGGACTCAGCAAAGAGGGACGCAGAGTGGAGGATAAAAGTCAACAACTTGAAAAGGAAAACCTGGATAGCTACAAAGAATGATCAAGGAACTTGGTACTTTAAAAATAAATGTCCATAGAACTCGATAAGGACATTTAGAGGATATTTGAAAGGTTTACGGAAATAGAAGTTAGAGAAAGCAAAGATGTCTTGTGGAATGTCTGAGCTCTGAGGTAGCAGAAATGCTGTCTTCTCAGCAGGAGGTGAAATCAAGAAAAGGAATACACATTTTGAGCTGCTAGTTATGTGCCAGCCTCTGTACTGGGCTCTTTATTTACTTTGTACTTTATCTAATACTTATAGCAAATTTGTGAGTTAGGCATTATGTATTCTGCTTTTTAAAATGGATCAGTTGAGTCTTAGAGAGGTGTTCTAACTTTCTGAGGGTGAATCTGTGCAGTTCGATGAGCCAGCATTTCAACCAAGAGATGCCCACCTTGAACCTAGCTTTGTCTCCCATTTCTCTTCCATGACTCTTCAATGGTCTACAACAAAGGCTTTGGAACCACTGAGGGTCAAAAGAAAAACAGTTGAAAAATATATCACAAAGAAAGAATGTAAAGGATGTGTGAAGGGGAAGAAAAGGGACAAAGACCGAATATTAAGAATAAAGAAATAGTTACACACACACACACATACACACACACACACACACACACACACAGATGGATAATATTCAAAGGATTAAAAACTTATTGTGGAAGAGGAAGAGGAATTAAATAGTAGGCAAGTCCTGTGAAGATTTTATTGGTTTCATTGGATGGTTTTATTTGTACCAATTGGTTTTATTCATACATATCAGTATAAATCCTGATAGGAATTTTTTAAGCAAAAGTTCAAACTCTAATATAGAAAACATGTGCTATTTACTTTTAATTAATAATTCAGCAGAATATAAATCTACAGTGCCTTCTCTTCTTATTCAATTTTCTCAGGGTCCCACATTTAATGCATTCATACTTGACTTACATCTCATGCATTTTCTTCTGTCTTGAAATTTATAAAAATATTATCCTTCATGAAAGTGTCTTTTTTATTATTGTGGTAAACATGCACATAAGATGAAAGCTAACCTCAATAAAATTTAAGTGTACAGTACAATATTGTTATCTAAATGTATATCATTGTACACCAGATTTCTAGAACTTTTTCATCTTACAGAATAAAACCCTGTATCCCTTGAATAGCAACTCTACATTCTCCCATCTCTGACCCCTGGCAAACGCTTTCAACTTTCTTCTACGGGTTTAACTATTTTAGATACCTCAGATAAGTGAGATCAAGTAGTATTTGTTTTTCTGTGACTGTTTTTTTTCACTTAGCATAATTTTCTCAAGATTTATCTATGTTGCATTATATGATAGAATTACTGTATTTTTAAAGGCTGAACAATATTTCATTGCACATAGATATTATTATACTTTCTTCATCCATTTTATCTGTCAGTGGACACTGAGGTTGTTTCTACCTCTTGGCTATTTGAATAATGCTGCAATGAACATAGGAGTGTAACTATCTTTTTGAAATTCTGTTGTCAACTCTTTAGAAAAATACCCAGAAATGGGGTTGGTAATATAGTAGTTCTATTTTTAGTGTTTTGAGAAAATTCCATACTGTTTTCATATTTTCAATACCACATGGCATTTCCACTAACAGTGCATAAAGGTTCTAATTTCTCCACATCTTTGTCAACACTTGTTGTTGCCTTTTCTGTTGTTTTTTGTTTGTTTTTTGATAATGGCTGTCCTAACAGGTATGAGATGAAAAACTTTCTGTGGTTTTAATTCGCATTTCCCTGATTGGTGATGCTGAGCATCTTTCCATATTCCTCTTGGCCATTTGTATATTTTCTTTGGAGAAATGTCTAATCCAGTTCTTTGCTCATTTTTAAATTGAGTTGTTAGGTTTTTTTTGTTTTTGAGTTTTAGAAGTTTTCTATATATCCTGGATATTATTCTCATTACATACATGATTTACAAATATTCTCTCCCTTTCTATGGGTTGCCTTTTCACTTTGTGGCTAATGTCTTTTGATGCACAAGTTTCTAAAATTTTTATGAAGAAAAATTTTTCTATTTTTTTCTTTTTTTAGTAGAAAGCATCCATCTATTCCATTGGTGTGTATTTATGCTTTTTTTTCCAGTTCCATATTGTTTAGATTTCTGTTTTATTTTGAAATCAGTAAGTTTTGAAATTAGGAATGTATGTCCACCAACCTTCTTCTTTTTTTTTTTCCTCCCAGTTTTGTTTTGGCTATTGAAGTTCCCTTGAGATTTTCTCTGAATTTTAGGATGGATTTTTCTATTTTCAAAAAACATCATTTGATATTGGATGGGAATTTCATGAAATCTTCAGACCATCTTGGTTAGTATTGACATTTTAACAATATAAAATCTAATTCATAAACACAGCATGTATTTTCATTTATTTATATCTTTTTAAATTGTTTCATAAGTGTTTCTGGTTTCCGCTGTACAAGTATTTCACCTTATTAGTTAATTCCCAAGTATTTTATTTTTTTTTTTAAAGATTTTATTTATTTATTTGAGAGAGAGGCAGTGAGAGAGCATGAGCGGGGAGAAGGTCAGAGGGAGAAGCAGACTCCCCGTGGAGCTGGGAGCCTGATGCGGGACTCGATCCCGAGTCTCCGGGATCATGACCTGAGCCGAAGGCAGTCGTCCAACCAACTGAGCCACCCAGGCGTCCCTGTATTTTATTATTTTTGATACTACTGTAAGTGGGATTGTTTTCTTAATTTCCTTTTTGGATTGTTCATTGTTAGAGGATACAAATACGTTGATCTTTTGTCTTTCAACTTAACGGAATTCATTTATTAGTTCTAAGTTATTTTGTGTGTAATTCTTGGAGTTTTTAACATATAAGATCATGTCATCTGTAAATAGACAGTACCCACCCTTCGCATGAAACCCTCACTACAGCAGGTCTAGCAGAGGAAAATGAAGATCTTCATGTCAGGATTGGGAACCGGGTCCTTACATCATCATTCGATCAAGCCTCATCTGAATTAAGTCCCACTGCTAGAAGTTTAAGTTATTTTAAGCCAAAAAAAATCTCCTTTATTGTTTGAACCAGTTTGAATGGATTTTACTGCAGCCAAAAGCAAAAGTATGATAACAAATAGGCTTCAACTCTATTACTGTATTCAGGACTGTATTCTACTGTATAATTATAACCAAATCCAATATGGTTTTTGTCCTTACAGAACTTAGAGTATGTTGAAGAAAAACAGACAAGTAAATAAGAAAAAAGGAATTGTACTTAAGACCAAGACTGGGAAAAAACAAGATACCTATATCTGTATCTATATCTATCTATATTAGCACATTTAAAATATATATCCAAATGGCTATTCAGTGAAGTAGCCCACTAGGAGGTGAGCAAGAACAGACAAACACAGATTATGCTCCTATCCAAGTTTTATTATTATTTCTTCTCCTTCTTCTTCCTCTTCCCCTCCCACTCCTTAACCCTTTTCCCCCAGACTTTTCCCTCCCCGCCCTCCTTCTTTGACAGAGTGAAGCAGGGTGGGGAGGGGCAGAGGGAGAGGGAGAGAGATTCTTAAGCAGGCTCCATGTCCAACCTACCGGACACAGGACTCACCGTGGAGCTCGATCTCATGACCCCAAAATCATGACCTAAGCCCAATTCGGATGCTTAACTGACTGAACCACCCAGGTGTCCCTCATTTCTTCTGCTTTTTCTCTATCCTTCTTCTGTTATCATTTTCTTGAAAATTCCAAGATATGACATTTGGTTTAAAAAAAAAGTCGGAGACAAAGCACCTCTTCTTAATTTTCCAAATTCTCAAGCATTTTCTTCCTATCCTGTTGAAGGGGCTCCTTACTCAGGTCCTGGGGACAGCCCACTTCAAAATTTTAAAAAATATATATTTTTTTCATTCTTCTGCTGATCAGAAAAACTACCGGACTTCTGGCTTTAGAAGCCCCTGGTGAATGACGCCGTTGTGGTACACAAGGAGACTAGCAGCTTTTCACCATAGTTAATAACATAGTCAGATTATTAATGTTTTTAACCTCTACTTTCATAATCTCAAACTCATATTAACCTTTTTTACCCACTTTCTGTCTTTCCCTCTTTCTCTCTTCCTGCTTTCCTGCCTTCCTGCCTGCCTGCCTGCCTGCCTTCCTTCCTTCCTTCTACCCTCTTTGCCCCTTGCATCACAAATTCATGCTTTGAGAAATTTAAAGGAAATCAACCTCCCCAAATATGAAACTGTTTAATAGCAATATCTTTGGGGCACCTGGATGGCTCAGTCAGTTAAGCATCTGCCTTCAGCTCAGGTCATGATCCCAGCCAGAGTCTTGGGATTGAGCCCAGAGTCCGGCTCCCTACCTAACAGGGAGTCTGCTTCTCCCTCTCCCGCTGCCCCTCCTCCTGCTTGTGCTCTCTCTCTCTCAAATAAATAAATAAATGGATAAATAAATAAATAAATAAATAAACAAAATCTTTTAAAGAAATAGTAGTATCTTTCACTTATTGTATTAAAGTATATTTTTGTGTTCCAGGCACTTTCTAAGCATTTTACACGTATTAACTCATCACAGCAGTCTTATAAGATCCATTATCATCAGTCTGATTTTGTAACAAAAGAAATCCAAAGCACTGTGTTTTCACGGATTGTAAGTAACGGATCTGGGAGTTGAACTCAGACTACCTAGCTCGAATCTACATGCTCAGCACTGTCCCATACTGCCTATATTTAGACATCACGTATTTAGATATTATGGAGAGCTTTTCTCCTCCATTTTAAAAAACCCAACAAACTTGATGTCTTTTCCAGGGCATTTTCATAAGATTTTGCATCTGATTAATGATATATTTTTATTACTTATTCTGCCATCATCTGCTCTCTGTTTTTACTTGAATTCTATTCATCTTCTTAAAATGACAACCTTTTTGTTTTGTATTGTAAAGTAAAAAATTAATCCCAGTATATGCATTCTTTGAATTAAGAAGGCTTGATATACGGAAATCCTATGCATGGAAACCACCTCCCCTATGCCTTTAGATTGAAGCTTGTTTACTCCCTTTCTGCTGGTCCTTTGTAATGCCCATGCTTTTAACTCTGAGGCTTCCCCACTGAAATTTGAAATGTTTCTAGCTTTTTCCTTTCTTTGTCTCTTCCCTCTGATGCTCACAAGTCCTGTTGTCACCATAAGAAAAGGGAAGAAGTCATTGACACACTGAGGGATGAATTTCCTCAGATTTTTCCTACCATCTGGAGCTGGAACTCAAATTTTTCACTTAAATGGTAGTTAAGCTATTGAGTCTTACAAATATTTATCAAAGCAAAGAGTCCTGCATCAGAATCACCAAGAGTACCTGTTAAGCAGAGTCATGGATCTCACCTCAGACCTACAAAATCAAAATCTCTGTGGCCCCAAATTCACATTTTTAAGAAGACAAATTTAAAAGCCAGTATTACCATTCCTTCCTGGAACTTAAGATCTGTTGCATCTTGCAAAAGCAATGTTTTATGGATTATTCTGGAAACTTGTATAGTATAACTAATTTAAGGTTAAGGGCTTTGTCATTTTAAATCGTCCCACTGCCTGAGTGGAGATTGGTTCCTGGTAGCTGAATTATTCTTTGTTGAGCAAAGTGATGGATATGGGAGTATTTCCTTTGGAGATAGAAGTTAATTTTATATTTAATTATCCTTGTTGTACAAGGAATATACAATGGTGAAGAATGAGGAGGCAGGGAGAGGTAATACCAGAAGGAAAGATAGGTGGCTGGTCTCTGTGCTATTGATGATGGCAGAGCATGACTGTTTGAAGGAATGGCCAGAGAGACCTAAAAATTCCTAAGGAATTTTTCAAAGGAAATGTTGCGTGTAAGAACATGAAGAATGTTTTTGACTCCATCAATATTCAGGAAAAGTATGAAAGGCATAAGATGCTTGGAGCTGTGAGCTCTCTGGAGAAAATGAATAATGGTTTGAGTTCTTTTCAGGTTATCACAAGTCACAACAGAGTCTACCCACATGTGTGAGAAGGCGGCTGGACATCCTGTGGAATGATGCATGTATAGTATCTGCAAAGCTATTTCACACCTCCCAGGTCTCCAGGCTTCCTGTGTTGTTTGTATTGTTTGAGGGCTGGGAAAGCAGGCAATGGCCTGGGCTGAGAGGTGTAAGGGGACTGAGATGAATATAGCTAGACAAAAACTGGGAGTCAAGATTCTAGTGGGAACACAGGATGACAGTTGTGGCAGGTAGAAGCAGATGACTTTGAATTCAATAGGATTTCATATACAGTAAATTAGTGGCATCTCCACTTAGTCTTGGTTTCTGTATAAGGTGGCAACCATTGGAGTGGAAGAAGGGAACTATTAATAGTTCAGTCCTCCTTGTCCTCAAGGACTGTTTCTTCTCAGTGCTCATAGTCTCTTATCCCTTAGATTCTCCTTAAAATTTCAAGGTCCTGTAAGACATTTGTAAATATCTCTTCCCATTCTGTAGGTTGTCTTTTAGTTTTGTCGACTGTTTCCCTTGCTGTGCAAAAGCTTTTTATCTTGATGAAGTCCCACTGTTTCATTTTTACCTTTGTTTCCCTTGGTTTTGGAGATATGTCTAGTAAGAAGTTGCTGCAGCTGAGGTCAAAGAGGTTACTGCCTGTGTTCTCCTCTAGGATTTTGATGGATTCCTGTCTCATATTTAGGTCTTTCATCCATTTTGAGTCTACTTTTGTGTATGGTATAAGAAAATGGTCCAGCTTCATTCTTCTGCACGTGGCTGTCCAATTTTCCCAACACCATTTGTTGAAGAGACTGTCTTTTTTCCATTGGGTATTCTTTTCTGCTTTGTCAAAGATTAGTTGACCAGAGAGTTAAGGATCCATTTCTGGATTCTCTATTCTGTACCATTGATGTATGGGTCTGCTTTCGTGCCCATAACATACTGTCTTGATAGCCACAGCTTTGTATAGAGCTTGAAGTCCAGAATTGTGATGCCACTAGTTTTGGTTTTCTTTTTCCTTTGTTTATTTGTGGTCTTTTCTGATTCCATACAAATTTTAGAATTATTTGTTCCAGCTCTGTGGAAAATATTGGTGGTATTTTGATAGAGAACGTGTTGAATGTATAGATTGCTCTAGGTGGCATAGACATTTTAGGGCTAGTATCCAAAATCTATAAAGAACTTATCAAACTCAACACCCAAAGAACAAATAATCCAATCAAGAAATGGGCAGAAGACATGAACAGACATTGCTCCAAAGAAGACATCCAGATGGCCAACAGACACAGAAAAAAGTCTCCACATCAGGGAAATCCAAATCAAAACTACAATGAGATACCACTCACACCTGTCAGATGGCTAAAATTAACAAGTCAGGAAATGACAGATGTTGGCAAGGATGCAGAGAAAGCGGAACCCTCTCACACTGTTGGTGGGAATGCAAGCTGGTACAGCCACCCTGGAAAACAGTATGGAGGTTCCTCAAAATGTTGAAAATAGAGCTACCCTATGACCCAGGGATGCACTACTAGGTATTTAGCTCAATGATATAAAGGTAGTGATGTGAAGGGGCACTTATATCCCAATGTTTATAGCGGCAATATCCATAATAGCCAAACTATGAAAAGAGCACAGATAACCATCAACGATGAATGGATAAAGATATAGTACACACACACACACACACACACACACACACACACACAGGAATATTACTCAGCCATCAAAATAAATGAAATCTTACCATTTGGAATGATGAGGATGCAACTAGAATGTATTATGCTAAGTGAAATAAGTTGATCAGAGAAAACAATGATATGATTTCACTCATATGTGGAATTTAAGAAACAAAAACAGAGGAGCATAATGAAAAGAAGGGAAAAATAAAACAAAATGAAATCCGAGAGGGAGACAAACCATAAGAAACTCTTAATCATAGGAAACAAATTGAGGTTACTGGGGGGAAGGTGAGTGAGGTGATGGGGTTAATTGGGTGATGAGCATTAAGGAGGGCATAGGATGTAATGAGCACTGGGTGTTATATGCAACTGATGAATCACTAAACCCTACCTCTGAAATTTATAATACACTAATGTTAATTAATTGAATTTAAAGAAATGTTACCGTCTTTAGCATTCTGTCATTCTCTCTCTCTCTTTTTTTTTTTTTAACATCCAGCCAGTTCTTAGTCAAGTCGGTCCCACCTTTTTATTATTTCTTTATCCTCTTATGTCTATCCCACTGAGATAAGGACCTACTTATCAACTACTGGATTTCTATAATCGCCTCTGAACAGATGCCTTGGTTTCCAATCTTGTTGTTGTTTCCAATCCACTGGGTGTACTCAGCTCAATACATGTACAATTTTCATTATGTTACTCTGATGTTTACAGTTGCTTAAAGGCTTCCCATCTATTTCAGGGAAAGAATAAACTTCACGTGGCCTAAAAGACCCTTCAGAAGCCACTCCTCTAACCTCTTCAAGTGCAATTTAAGTTTTCTTCTCTCTAAATGCTAGCTTTCTACATCTGCATCATATTTTCTCCCACCTCTGGGCCTTTGCTCGTGTTCTTCTCTCTAGCTGTAGTGCCCCCATCCCCTGCACCACCCTACATTAACCAGGCTAGTTCATAATCAACCTCAAGTTTTTGGCAGACCAAGAGGAGATTCTGAAACCTGTTCTAATTCTGTGAGATTCCTGTTGCAATGTTCATGAGAAGCTAGTCTCACATCATAACAATACTGATTACTATGAAAACTAAATTTGTTAATTAAGACAATATGCCAAGCATTGAGTTAGGCCTTAGGAGATAAAGGTGAGTAAGACATAGCTCCTGCACTTGGGGAATACACAGTCCATGGAGGAAAAATGTGACTTAATGTCTTACAATATGGAAGAGTGTTCTAAGAGAACTATAAAATCACCAGGAAAGTCATGACGTCCTTTCCTAGGGAAGCAGGGTAAGACTTCACAAGTTACACAAACCTTAAGCCCCACTTAATAAACAAAACAAACTAAAACTAGTAGGATTGGCCAAATAGAGAAGGAAAGAAGATAAACTCTAGGCAAAGAGAATACCATATTATTATAGTAACCAGGCTTAATATCATTATTTCATTTGCTAACACTGTTGCTTTGACTTTCTCACCATTTGCAAGACCTTACCTTGAGTTACAGAGATTGGAACCAGGTAATTTTTTACTAGACACATTTACTCATTTCATAGCTAGGGTAAGGAGTGGTATCGTGTTGGTGTATATTTATTGCCTGAGAGTTCCTTATTCCTTTCTGTGTGGTCACAGACAATTTTGGAAGTTCTCTCCTAGATGGTGGCCTAGGCAAGTTTCAATCACAGCTCTTTCAAAGCTTGCTGACTCCTGTCTTATCATCGTGGGAAAATTTTTGCCACTTGTGTAGACTGAAATGTATATTACATTCGGTGCTGGTGGTTTATTTGGGGTATTTAGACATATTTACATTTTTGCTTAGGAAAGCATCTTTCTGAACTGTGACTAGAAACTGTGAATACCACTAGGAAACAGATATTTATAATATTGGCAAGGTTCTCATGTTCACTGTAAACTCTACTTAAATATCTTTGGAGTTTGTCTGTGGAACACATATGTTCTAATTAATTGATTACACGTTAACAAAAATGATAACAAATTAACAGTTGTAGATAATTTTTGAATGGAAGTGCTAGCATGAAAAAACAGGCTTTGTTGAACTTCTGTTCCATTGAATTCTACTTACCCAAATAGAAATGGTTTAGACTCTCTCTACTTTAAAAATGAGGTAATGGTCTATTTAAACTGGTTGCAAGAGTGAGTTATGCTGACTTTCTGCCATTCTTCATCCCCACCCCCTTCTACCCTCCTTTGATCCTTAAATAAGCTTATTTGGTGCAGTTCTTTTTTCAACTGCAGTAATAATAATTGACATTGTTATGATAAACATGTATGTCATTCATTGTGTGCCCAGTAACATTAGGAGCATTTTATGGATATCTAGTTATTTAGTACTTACAATAGCTCTGTGATAACACAATTTTGATTCCATTTTACAGACAAGGAAATTAAAATGAGAGGTTAGGAAGTGCTCAAGTTCACAGAGTTAGTAACTGATGGTGCTGTAATATGTGGGATGGAGCCCTTAAATACACTACCTCTTTTTATAACAGTCATAGTAAATATGCTTTTATTCACAGTGTCATAAAAGGGGTTTAATTGGTTTAAACAATTAAACACAGGGAACCTGGTGCACTCAAAGTTTACCTAGTCTTAAACTGGAAGTGAGAAATTGAGCAACAGGACATGGCAGGGACTATTAGGGGTAAGAATATGGGACTGGTTGATTATGGTAGTATCTGTAACTGTATTTCCAGTACAAATTTCAAAGTGGGATATATAATAGGATTCAACATTCTTAGTTGAATAAACGAAAGAGCGAATGAGTGATTCATATTGCGCAGAATGTAAGATCTCCCAGTTATGTCATTGGTAAGTAGTTCCTTCACGCTACTCTTTGAAGTGAGAAAAAGAAACAATACACTAGCATCTCCCTGAGGGGCCAGCATCCAGCAGTCCCAAAAGAATGGAGGCAGGATAATAGGATACTGGAGAACCATGTAGAAATAGTAGCAGTTACATTTCTTCCCATTGATAAAATGGAATCATTACATTTATAATGATCCCTGTGCTTAGATTCTTATCTTTCTTTTTTCATGCTTTCCTTCCATTAATCTTATTCTCTTTAAAATTTATAATATAGCATCTATTTTGAGGAGCTTTATCCTAGTTCAACAGGGCAAGGGGAGGGAGGTCAAGTCTCCATTACTGAGTTTAGAGATGGAATCAGCTACCTGCCTGGACCTGAGCAGCTCACCAACACCAGAGAAGAGCACACACTGACTTTGTTTCATTTTACAAGGGTGACAAGCTATCTCATATTTGGACACTCAACACTACTTGATACTCTTATTACAGTTCCCTAGCATGGTCATCTTCACACATTCTAAAATGACCATTCACTCCTTCTCTTGTCTTGATAAGTCTCCTAAAACTTCTGTTCACTTTCAGGCAATCATTTCTCTCATATTTATTTTGAGAACATCAGTAAATCAGACAGGAACTTTCTCATCTTCCTACTGCTAAATCTGCCTACTCACTTGTATGTCAACCCCACCGCCATTTTCCTGTTAATGTGAGTGTCCCTACTTTTATCTAAGGCTCTCTTTTACTTGGAATGGGAATCCTCTGCTTCCTGCCCTCACAAGGACTTTGCTTCTGCAATAGTTTTCTTCTATTCTTCATAGAAATATTGTCTTCTCCAAAAGAACTTCATTTGGCCTATGAATATACTCTAACATTTCCTATTCCAAGCAAAAAAAAAAAAAAAAATCATTGCATGCATATCTCCCTCAAGTGGCAGCCCCATCTCTCTGACCATTTTCATAATTTTATAGTTAACCTGCAGCTGCTATCGCTCATTTGCTCCCCACACACTCCCTCCTCAAAGTCCTTCTTCACAGATCTGAGTTGAATGTTCACATATCTGCTTGATTTCACTTGAACTCTCAGAGCCTTCAAGACAGATCTCACCCTCTCTTTTTTTTTTTTTAAGATTTTATTTATTTGACAGAGAGAGATCACAAGTAGGCAGAGAGGCAGGCAGAGAGAGAGAGGAGGAAGCAGACTCCCTGCTGAGCAGAGAGCCCGATTCGGGGCTCAATCCCAGGACCCTGGGATCATGACCTGAGCCGAAGGCAGAGGCTTTAACCCACTGAGCCACCCAGGCCCCCTCACCCTCTCTTTTTTAAAGCAATAGCTAATGGGTTTTTGCTTCATAACCCACCCTCCTAAAACTCTGTGGCTTAAAATAATTTATGATTGCTCTTGAGTCTATGGGTTCTCTGGGTGGTTCACATGGTCTTCACTTTCTCACTCACGTGTTTAGGAAGGGGTCCTGAACATAAGCTAGGAACTGTTGCTCAGAGCCTGGCTTCCATAGGAATCGGGGCTGGGGGCCAAAGCCCAGGGACCTGTGGGGTCCCTGCACCTGCTGGTGCAGGCAATGGGACTCTGTTGATCTAGGCTGGATTCTTAACATGTTGAGGATTGACAGATTTTAGGGTGGCCTCATCTGGATATTCCAAAATTGCCAGGTTTTCATACTTTGGCCAACTCTATTCTACTAGTTCTGCTCATATAGGAAGTAATAGTGCTGAATTATTGGTGGCAGTTATTGACCTTGTGTGTGTTTGTGTGCTAATATAGAGAGAAAAAATCAGAAACTTTTTATTCCTCTACATTTCTGTAAATTGCATTGCTTTGTTTTCAGGTACAATGGAAATGAATAAGAAGTTGATGGAGTCATTTTTCATTTTATAGTTTCTGATTGTGTCAAGGATTAAAACAAGGACAGAGGAGGATTAAACACATCCTTACTTTATTCAATTTCTGTGTGAAGACCTGTATGAACAGGAAAATTATTTTAGGATAAGCACATGTGCAAAAAAAGTCAACAGTTTTAGTGACTGAGAAAGCTGTCATAGATAAGTGAGTTGTCTCTGAAATACGTAAAATATTTTTCATATGTAAATAAAATAAACCTTCGCAGCTCAGCCATCTGTGGGAGTGTGAGAGCTCTTGAAAAATGACTCATTCAGTTAGGCAAAGATATGAAACCATATCTGAATGCAGAACTATGTGAGCTACAGAGAATCTAGAATGCTGAAGATCAGCACATACTCTTGTCAATATAGTGTGTTGAGTTTTTCCATCTTTTTGGTTCGTGGGCTGGCCTAATAATCGAATTAACATAGGACAGATTAATGGAAGGAAGACAAATTTAATTACACACATAGAGGAGACCTGTAAGAATATGAGACCCAGGGACAGTGGGACAATTGAAGCTTAAATGACATCTTTTTTTTTTTTTTCACACCGTGTGTGGAGCCCAGTGCAGGCTTGAACTGTTCATGACCTTGATATCAAGACCTGAGCTGAGATCAAGAGGCGTGCACTTACCTAACTGAGCTACCCAGGCACCCTTTAAATGCCATCTTGAACTAAGGAATGAGATAAGGACCACGGACTGCAAAAGGAAGGATGGTGAGTCACAGGATAATAAAAAGAACAGATGTTTGGGAATTAGATTTTGTCCTGGCATATAGACAGGTTATTCAGATACAGAACTTATCTCTTGGTAGAACTCTCTTTCTGAACTAGGTCCCCTACCCAAATTCTTTTAGGTAGCTTAAGGGAGAAGTAAAAGTTTTTCATGAGCCTGCTGGGTCTTGATTGCCCTCAGCTGGAAATAGTCCACATGCCAAAGTGGCATACTTTGGGGGAGATGTTCTGAAATGCTGCAAGTGTTTAGAATAGATGTGGGGTCACTAAAAAAATTAACAAATACTACAGAAGTGATGAGAAAAACACAACTCGTGAATACTGATTTTTACAAATGGTCTGATGTAATATGCAGAACTGAATATTAAAGGGCCTGAAGAGATCATTTAGTTGAATGCCATCTTGCCTATTAAAACATTAAAAGGAATCTGAGACTCAGAGAGATTGAAAAGGTTGCCAATGGGACATAGAAAATGTGGGGCACAGCCTGGAGCAGACACACAGGATATTGGCCCCCAGTCTTCAACACTCTCTTTTGGCCGTGGTAGCCACTTTACTGTTGAGAAAAATCCCATACCGATTTTAGTGTATTTCTATTGCATTTAAGCCTAAAAAATCATCCTATCTCCTATGTAGGCTGAGGAATGTGTTCCAGATATATATTCAAGCTTTTCCTACCCAGAAATTGACATCTTGATGGTTTTCATGAGATAAGATATTTAAGGCAAATCACAAGGCTGTGCTTTTTAGAATTATCTCTTCACATGATAATTTTTCAAATGTGCAGTTTTGCTCAGTGTTTTACATATCTCAGCTCTGCAAGAGTAATAAAATTCTCTAAATCTGTGTTGAAATGGATATCCTTCATGGCTGTCCTTATTTTATTTTATCTTTTTTTTTCACTGTGTGCATCAGAAAACATTTATTTTCCCCGATATTGTCACAAACTTAATTTAGTGAGTTATTTCTTTGTTAAATTCCAAGTGACTGAGATAGTCATTCTTTTAGTGTAGGTCAGTTGGCAACAAATTCTTTTAGTGTTTCTTCATTTTAGGTGGTCTTGATTTCTGCTTTGTATATATATTTTTCAAATATTTATTTAAATTCTAGTTAGTTAATGTATAATGTGATACTGGTTTCAGGAGTAGATTTTAGTGATTCATCGCTTACATATAATACCCAGTGCTCAACCCAGCAAGTGCCCTCCTTAATACCCATCAACCATTTAGCACATTCCCATCTACCTCCCCTCCATCAACCCTGTTTGTTCCTACAATAAAGAGTCTCTTATGGTTTGCATCCCCCTCTCTCTTTTTTCCCCTTCCCTTATGTTCATTGGTTTTGTTTCTTAAATTCCACAATGAGTGAAATCATATGGTATTTGTCTTTCTCTAATTGACTTATTTCACTTAGCATAATACACTCTAGCTCCATCCATGTCATTGCAAGTGGCAAGATTTCATTCTTTTTGATGGCTGAGCAATATTCCACTGTATTGATATGTGTGTGTGTGTGTGTGTGTGTGCGTGTGTGTGTTTACACCATCTCTTCTTAACCATTCATCAGTTGATGGACATTTGGGTTCATTTCATAAATTGGTTCTTGTTGACAATGCTGCAATAAATATCAGAGTACATGTACCCTTTTGAATCAGTATTTTTGTCCTCATTTTAGGGAAGCAATTTTACTTGATGCATTATATCTTCCCCTCCTCCCTCCAAATTAAAGGACATTGTTCTTAAGAAAGGTTGATACCTTTCTGGTCATTAACTGGGGAATCAGTTTGTTTTTTTTTTTTTCTTTTCTGACAAATAGAGAAATCCATCACAAACTAACCTGTTTGGTTTTCCTTGCTCAAAAAGTTGGGGACAAGAATGAAATTAAATTTTTCTTCCATTTGCCTTATGTCAATATAAAATTGAATATTTCTCATATTTAAAACTCTGTAGTAAAGTTTTAATTTTGTCTGGAGAGGGAAACCTAAATCTAATTTAGAGTAATCTAAAACCATGACCAGTTAGAAAAATTTCAGTTTATATTTGGAATTGAATATATGAATAGTTTGGTAACAATTAAAATTTTACCAATTAAGTTTTGTTTAGACTAGAATTAAAATTTGTCTGCATACAGTATTGGAAAATCAGAGTACTCAGGATTCTTAAGGATGTAAACATAAAAACTTTTCAGGGAGGTAACATGGTAAGTAACAAAGGGTGAGGACATTGGAGTCCTTGGCCAGACAGGAAGTCTTCTGTCACTGTTACTCAAGCAACTCTAAGCAATTCCTTAATTTTTATTTCCCATTTTTTTACAACAGGGATGCTGATACTACCCACCACAATGGGATCGAGGTAATTATACATGGTACCTCAAGGTCCTGGTACTTAACAAGAATTTAGCTATTGCTGTTTAGGTGGTTGTCTGTATCAGTACAGGGGGCTGATATAACCAAGTGCCACACAGACTGGATGGCTTATAAATAACAGAAAATTTATTTTTCTTAATTCTAGAGGCTGGAAGTCTGGAAGCAGGGTGTCAGAATGTTCAGGTCCTGGTGAGAACCCTCTTCCAGGGTGCAGACTGCCAGCTTCTCCTATCCTCCATGACAGAGAGTGAGTGAACTGACTCTCTGGCCTCTTCTTATAGGGGCGGAGCCCTCATGACTTAATTACCTGCCAAAAGGCCCACCTCCAACTACCTTGACCCTGGGGATTAGATTTCAACATATAAACTTTGGGGGAACACAAATATTCAATTCAAAGCATATAACAATAACATCTCCTGGGACCATTTTTGTTTGTTTGTTCTTTAAACCTAAACATCTATGCTCATTTAATTATCTTTTTTTTTTTCAAGAATAGTTGAAAGAGAAGAACATCTGATAGGCAGAAAGGATGTTTACACAACCAACCCATTTCTCTTTCTCTATCATCTCTCTCTCTCTATCTATCTACCTATCATCTATTATCTCTCATTTCTCTATCTATGACATTCTTACTATTCTTCTTTGAACTAGTGGTAACATCTTACTGGTTTCCTCATTGATTAATGACTTAAATAAAATCTTTGACATCTGTTCATTTTATACCTGCATGAGATATAAATCTTCCTTTAAAAATGATCTTTTAACAACTACAACAAAGAAAAAATTTTGTAAATTGTTAAAAAGAAGCACTTTTTAAAAACCACATATTCACTAAAAAGTGGCCAGGTTCATGTTTTTCTGCCAAGTGTCAAAAATATGTTACTCTGCATGTTTGATTTACTCCACATTGAATGACAAGTCATGCCTGTTAGCAAGAAAGATGTAACAACTTTTTGTTTTTTGTTTTTAAATTCAGTGCTCTCTTGTGAATTATGTCACACTGAAATCTGTAGATATCTAGTAAATATGAGATTTCCATTTCAAGTTTCCTAATAAGCATTAATCTTATTATTAACTTATTTAATTAATAAGCTTTATAATATATAATCCATCCTATTTTAATATATGGATTATATATTATATAGGGATTATAATAATCCATTATATTATAATATATGGATTATAAAATATAACCCATTAATAAGCTTAATAACCATAAGCAACCAGGTGGCATGCATATAGCTTTTATTGAACAGTAGGGTGCCCATTTAGTTGGTGGCTCTGTAGTTTACATGGATTTCTGGCTTCACATCACAAACAGTGCTCAAAAGCTGCTTCAACACACTTTCCATGTATTTGTTGTAGCTTCCATTCAGTTCTTTTATCTTCCCTTGTGTTTGCTCTTCTACTTCTTCTGAGAGATTACTTTGAGAGCCCATTATCTGACAAAATAAAACAGAAAGAATTCACCACACTATGTATCACTTTAAAGTGTAATTGTTTTACTAGTTAAACTTGTTTTGGGTTATTTATTAATGATTGTTCTATGGTGTACATCTTATGTGTTATTCTTCCAGAACTTTCTCAGAGAATGGATACAACCACCACTACCATAAGTGAGACGTTCCTAAAGAATGAAAAGCCATGGTCAGTTACTTCTGTTTTGAGGCTGGTCTCCACACGGTACAAATTGAAGGCACATTCACAATCATTATAACACACTCAGAAGTTTTTTCATGTATTACATTTTTCACATATTTATAATAGATTCAATTCAGTTCCTGTATCTTCCCCTTGGTTTACTTTTCTGAATTAAAAATCTGGAAAATAAAGTTGAAAGACATGATTTCACCCATTCTGCTGATTTTTAAAGAGCAAATAACTGGTTTGCCAATTTTTAAAATATATACTGATTGTTGTTTTTCAGGAAGATATAGCTACAACATGCCCAGTACTATACTTTGGCATGTATAGTTATCTCTTTTTGGGTAATAGATACAATTTTGAAAATTTTAATATAAATTGAATTTCAACTTAAGTTATACATGTCCATTTAGTTACATTATATTTTTAGATGCAGTTTAATAAATCTTTCTGGTTGTTCTCTCATTGGCAGGGTTTCCCAGTATTTCCCATTATCTCCAAGAGATTTGACCAAAATAAAATTTCACCAGGGGAATTGCTAATTTAAAGGGATTCTGCAGTGAAACCCTTTGTAAAGTTATCCTTTGCTAAGCAAACAGTCAACTCCTAATTTATCTCCTTTGTAAACTCAGCCTTTCTTAAACAGTATTGTTAAGGTGACACAGCTGGTTTTTGTTTGTTTTTCTCTTCTGTGAGTGTTTATACACAAAGAAGGTATGCATTTAGTTCAATCCAAGATACTGCGCTAATGATTGACTTGTAAGACTACTTTAAATTCTAGAATTCGAAATATCTTTCTAGGTTCTACACTTGAAATCAAATGCAACTGAGGCCATCAGTTTCAAGTTCTTTTCTGTTTATACTCCATGCAATAAGGGCTTCCCAGTTCAAAGAAAATCACTTAAGGAAAACTAGCTTCTAAGACATCAAATAAATTTTATAAAATAACATTTTGATAAGTGAGAATACAAGGAGCAGAGACATATGGAATGAATTTCCCTTGCTAAGAAGAAGTCTAAAAATGGAGGAGAACTACCTACCAAATTATTTTACCAAAATCTATTTTTCCCTCTAAACCCACTATCTTAAGTGAGAGTCAACCAAACTAAAAAAAATGTCTTAAATCCAACTTCTTTTAGTGTTGAAAAATGTATAAGACAAACTATTATAAAATTATTATCTATTTTTTTGGAACAGTGTTAAAAACAACTATTATTAGGTTAGATCACTGAACTATTCTGTAGGCCCTTGAAAAAGTTCATTTCAATTTAGGTTCTTTATTTCAGCATTGTCCAGTAGAAACGTAACATGACTCACAAAGCAAGCCATATATGTAAATTTTTTTAAAAAGATTTTATTTTTATTTATTTGACAGACAGAGATCACAAGTAGGCAGAGAGGCAGACAGAGAGGGAGGAGGAAGCAGGCTCCCTGCTGAGCAGAGAGCCCGATGCGGGGCTCGATCCCAGGACCCTGGGATCATCACCTGAGCCAAAGGCAGAGGCTTTAACCCACTGAGCCACCCAGGCGCCCATATATATGTAAATTTTAAAAAAAGATTTTATTTATTTAAGAGAGAGAGTGCGAAAGTGGGGGGAGGAACAGAAGAAGAGAGAGAAGCTCAAGCAGACTCTCTGCTGAGTAGGGAGTCCACAGTGGGGCTCCATCTCATGACCATGAGATCATGACCTGAGCCACAATCAAGTTAGTCACTTAACCAACTGAGTCACCTAGGTGTCCCAACAAGCTATAGAAGTAATTTTAAATTTTACAGAGTCACATTAAAAAGGTGACTTTTTAATTTTAATTAAAAATTTAATTTAACTTAAAAAAGACAAAATTGATTTTAATGACATATTTTATTTAACCTAATGTATTCTTAATATTATTATTTTGATGTACAATCAGTATAAAATTATTGGATTATTGTTTTTCATACTAAGTTTTGTAATCTGGTATATATTTTATACTTATAGAACATCTTAATGGGGACTAGCTAAATTTTTAAAAAATTTAATTTATTTAAATTCAATTAATTAACATACAGTGTATTATTAGTTTTAGAGGTAGAGTTCAGTGATTCATCAGTTGTATATAACACCCAGTGCTCATTACATCACATGCCCTCCTTAATGCCCATCACCCAGTTATACCACCCATCGCCTCCATGCATAGACTAGCTACATTATGAGTGTTTCTTAGCTATAGGTGAAGTGGCCACCATTTTTGATAGTACAAGTCTAACACACAGATGGCAGCTACTACTATTAGTTGTATTCTTCATGTGCTTTTCTAAGACAATATGATGATTTTCTAAAAGGATTATAGTATAGATGGTACATAGCAAGGAGCTTAGCCCTGAGCAACTGATCAGTAAATGTCAGTGATTTTTATGAATTTTCACTGATTATGTTCCTTGTGCTTTTTAATTTTTTAATCCATTTTATACTTTCAGAAACATTGGAATGCCCTTAAAAAGTAGCCCATAGTCCGTGTCACATCCTGAATAGTTAAATATAATATTATTTTGAGTTTATTTGATGTGCAGTAATTTGAATTTCTATAGTTCTATATTGAATTGTTCTACCAGTAATCAACCTTATATGTTTTATTATTTTTTTACTTTATTTTAAATTTTAATTCTAGTATAGTTAATATTAGTTAACTATAGTTATATTAGTTTCAGGTGTACAATACAGTGATTCAACAGTTCTATATATTACTCAGTGCTCATTAAGATAAATGTACACTTAACACCCTTCACCCACCCACCTCTCCTCTGGTATCATATACTATTTTAAATGGCCTTCTTCAGGAAGAATTCCATACCTTTATTATATGCAGACAGTGTGGATTTAAGCCATCCAGGAGAGTAAAGGAATGAATATAAGCTCCACAAAAGATCAATCACCTGGTCCACTGATGTATTGTAAGTGTCTCCAACACTGCTTAGAGCATAGTAGATGCTCAGTGCATGTTTGTTGAACTGAACAGAATGATCAGAGAACGTATTACAGAGAACACATTACAGAGAACTTACTACCTGCACTCTGCTGCTCTTGTTGGCAGAAGTCTGCTACCTGAATGTTTGGGACACTATATAAATTAAAAGTGGATAATTGTGTGACATGTGGTGGTACACTTCATCAAAGGATTCCCTTTAAGGACTTCTTCCTGTTAATTTTAAAAACTTATTATGATTGATTGATGCTTATTAAATTTACAGCTAAATGACTGATGGTGTTTGTGAAATCTTTCAACATTCAGTATGTTTCTTTATAAATTGTTCAAGTGTTCCTGTTTGAGAGAAAACAGAGAGGTGTGCCTGGGTGACTCAGTTGGTCAAACATCTGTCTCTTGGTTTCAGCTCAGGTCATGATCTCGTGAGTTGTGGGATTGAGCCCCTGCGTCGCTCTCTGCACTCAGTGGAGAGTCTGACTGGAGATTCTTTCCTTCTTCCTCTCACCCCACTCACACACTCGCTCCCTCTCTCAAATAGAATAAATAAAACTTTTTTTTTTTTAAGGAGAAAGCAGAGGTTTTTGGGTCCCACTATCATAAGCAAAACACAGTTTTGCATTCTCAATCTACGGTTGTTTCCAGAAAACAAAATGTTTTCATGATATGAATTCAGGAAGAAAGATGAAAGATACAAAAGTCTTCAATATGCCCCAGGAAACTGTTTTCATGTCTTCTGTTTAGATTCATGGTCCATCTAACTTTTACTTGCATTAATAAGAGATCTCATGTCTCCACTGTAGTCCAGATTTCCTTTTAGCCACGCAATATCTTCTTTCGGAGAAGAAATTATATCCGGTAGCAATGACAAGCAAGGGATAAATAAATCTTTAATAAAACATTTGTTGATAAACAACCCACACTGGGATACCTATTTCTGTTGATACATCAGGGGAATTGAAACAACACATACATTAACAAGAGCTAAAAGACGCAACTAAAAAAAGTGACATCGAGGTGTCTCACCCACAGCAGGCGGGAAACTGGCTTCTTGGGTCTCCTCCCAGACCTCCTACTTGCCCTGGGTTAATGATGATGAGATTTAACTGGAATAGCAACATGTCTGACATATGGAGGTCATGCCAAGGAAAGAATATCTTGTGCTAATGGTTTTACAATATGCTTGAAGTAGTGGAGCCCTAAACCTGTTAACCTTTCTATGTGAGCTTTTGATCAACTAGCTGGAAAATTGGCTTAGAGCTCTAATTATGACAGCAATGAGGAGTTTTAATTATTTTCCAAAGCAGAGAACAAATATCCTGAACCAGATTTACATCTTATGAGATCTTTCTGGAGATATAATATTTCAAGAGATTTAACCCAACTACTTTCTAAAATTACAGTCAGTCTTGTTATTACTTAAAAATAGAAATAAGTACATCAGAAATATTCTGCCTGGATTAATAGATGCTGATTGGCATTAAGGATGACTATTTTTCTCAGGTCCCAACATGTCATGGATCATGATGGGACTCAACAGAAAAGATAAAGGCACAGAAGAAATGTTAGTTACCCATTCTCCCAATGAATATTTATTGCATGCTTACTATGGAGCAGACACTATTTTATCACTGGGGAAAGTAACAGAGAACATAACACAGAGCCTGCCATTTTGGTGTTATAGTTCAGAAGGTAAGATAGGCAATAAAAAATGTAAATTTACAATGTATCTAATAGTGATACATGATATGACTATAATGGGGAATTTCTTTTTTGAATGAGAGACACAATTTTAAATAAGGCGATCAGAAAGAGGAGTTAACAAATGAAGAGAGATCAAAGAAGGATGAAAATGTCTGGAAGAAGATGACTCCAGGGAGGAAATAAAGCATGTGTAAAGGTGCCATTGGCGGTGGCGCGTTCAGTCAGGGGAAGAATGGGAAGGCAGATATGGCTAGAATTGAACAAATAGAGACAAAGGTAATAGAAAATGTTACAAATGACCCTAGTACATATTGCTGCACATTGCTTGCTGGAAAGTGTTCTCCTATTTCCTTATGATTTCTTTTTCAATTGACTGGCTACTTTCAATAAATTTTTCATAAAAACATAAAGAAATGCCTTTCCCTACACTATCATTTAAAAAATATCTGTGGTTCACAGTAAAATAAAAGTGCATGACATTTTCAGAACTGACAAGTTAGAGAGATAGCCAAGGGCTATACACATGTATAGACTTTGGATTTTATGATGCCTTTTTAAAAATATTGATAAGAAGAACTTATTTTAGTTGAATGGTCCACTTTATTCTAGGAAGGACTTTTTATGTTAAGAAAGAGCCCACTGGTGGCACCTGGGTGGCTCAGTTGGTTAAGCTTCTGCTTTTGGCTTAGGTCATGATCCCAGGGTCCGGGGATAGAGACCCAAATGGGCTCCCTGCTCAGCAGGGTGTTTGGCTTCTCCCTCTCCCTCTGCCCCGCCCCGTGCTCATGCTAGCTCTTTCTCTGTGTCGAATAAATAAATGAAATCTCAAAAAAAAAATATTGAGAAAAAAGAAAAAAGAAAGAGGTCACTGGAAAAGTTTTTCCTACCATGGGATTCAATTTGCCTGATCCTCTACGAGTCTCACATCCACTCCCACTAAAATAAAAGTTGTAAATAAGGGGATTTCCAAAGTGCTTGTAGTTCATCTTGCAGTGTCAGCCTTTATTTATGTTCCTACTAAAGAAAAAAAAAACCCATATCATATAAACTTTCGTTTGTAACACATGGAATTTAATAATTTTTTTTTTTTACTCCATGTTGCAACGCAGAAAGGAGGATGTTGGTTCTGAAAATATCGTGTGCTTATTTATTTATTTATTTTTACTGTAAACTGTAGATATTTGGAAAATGTTAGTGGAGGAAAAACCCTTTTAAAAATATTTTCATGAAAGATTTGTTGAATAAAGCCAAATTGTTAAAGAGGAAATAATAAAAAAAAAATACCAGGAGACCTTTCAGCAATATGCAACAGTATCTAGTTTGGTCATTTGTAAATCTTGAATTCACCAAAGTAGATGTGGCTTAACAAACTCATTCTGTAACGATGTACAACTCTTTTTATTGATTGTAGTGGTGAATGTTGATAGACAAAAAACTGTTTTGTGAAGTATTTTTCTTAATAAAATGTGTTAGTCAATAATCTGTGATAGGAATAATACTCAACCAGGCCCTTCAGTTTGAATATTTGAAAATACAGTGTTTAATGGGCACCATATAGTAGATATTAACTATTGATTGACACTTTCTATGTCAAATCAAAAAGCCTTGAAAGTGAAAGTGTAAAATCAGTAATTCTAGAATGTGTAAGATTTAGTCTGATGTTCAAGCTTAGTTGAACTGCATCTGCTCAATCCAGTGTATTTCTCCCCTTTGATATCTGCATTGTACCCTTTGAATATTAATATATTATAATCTATGCCTCATTAAAAAAAGCTGTGTTTACTTTCTTGTTTACCTTAGATTGTTTCAGTCTGAACTCCTTATCTCTCTGCATTCTGTACTGGTCAATTTCTGCCATAGCTTCTTCTTTAGCTTGCTTCAGTCGCTTCTCTTTTCCTGAATATGAACAGTGGCATAGAAGGAATGTTTGTTTTTTTTTTTTAAATAGACATGGAATTTCAAACTCGATTTCTAAGAAGAAAAAATAGGTGAAGCCTACCTTATTTTCTTGATAAATTTTCCTAAAACTGGCAAACTTCATTAAAAAACAATATTGAAAAATATCTTGTTTTTTTCTGATTGGATTTTCCAGAATATGAAAATGACAACTTTCTTTCACACTTACGTGTTTAAATAAAATATCTGCCCATTTACTCACAGCAGAAACAGTCACAGAACAGATTTTAGCTGTCAGTTATTTGGAAAGACATTATTTGGTCAGGTTTTCTGTCCTGATTTGCTGCCAGGAATCCTTCAGTCCCCACCAACTGGATCCTATTTAGCACTGGCAGATCTCCAAAAGCACTACAAACATGTAACTCAGACTCTATCAAACTGACTTACAATTTTTTAAAGCATTTTATTGAGATTTTTTTTCTTAGCATTTGTTGACTCTAGAATGTCTGATTAAGCCCCACAGCACATCAAAGTGGGTATTTTTTTTTTTTTTTTTGTAGTAGCTTTCTCTGAGGGAGACTTGAAAGTGGCCGTAAAACCAATTGTTTTTAATGGTTAGGAGATTTAGTTAAATAGCTCTCTTTTCTTTTATAAAGAGCAAAGGTGTAAGCCTTAAGCCAGCAGACAGCAATGTAGATGAAAGTTTCAGACAAACACAACGCTGGGGGGATCATTAACTAAGCACATGACTTTTTTTGACAATTAGAGTAAATTTGGGGGCTTACAGGCTAATATTAATTGTTACTATGCCCCCAGCACCCACCACCTTCAGGGGGTTAGGTCTTAATGCTTTGTGATCATTAAAACTTTAAAGAAACTCCGAACTGTATTAACATTTTTTTATCTGAATCTCTTGTCTTCTAATTTCACTTAAATGCCTCCATTCTTTCGCTTATTTAACATTCTCTGATAATGTCTCAAGCTTTTGTTTATAATTTTTGTCAACTGGTATTTTGTGTAGACTTGGAACTAAATAAGTGTGTTCTCATTAAGTAGCAGAAAAGAAAATCTTAACATAAACTTCTGTCATCCACATACATGTTTTTATATGACTTTATTTTTATACATCTTTGGAACATTTGAGCGTAAATGGTTTCTAAATTTCTCTCCCTGCTAAGCATGAGTTGGTTTGCTAGTTGCTGTCTATATATTCCATTTACTCTGTGAAGATAGATTCACTGAGTTATAAATTGACATGGGTGTCTTTTAATGCCTCTTGTCCTTCAATAGAGTAAACCTCATTCAGATCAGATAGTTAGCTTTGCCTTTACTCCCTAAAAAATCCCAAGTATGGTGAAAATTAGTCCTCTTCTGATGTTTGAGGCTTAATGGAACATTAACAGCAATGCTTACCTTTTTCCTACTGAATGAATGCTCATTATCATTTTATGTATACAGATGCCTTCATTCTCCACATTTCTAACCATTTTGTGGCAACCAAACACATACTATTCACAGAACAAATACACAGTATGTTGGGAGGGGAAACTCTTCCTTGATCCCCAGTTCTCTTTCTTATCACTGCTTGTCATTAACATTAGGACACAAATATACGTAAGGTGTATCAACATTTTCTTAGTAATAATGGGTTGGAAGATATATAATCACTTTATAAGTTTCATGAGACATCACTACTCTCCATGTTAATTACATAAAATATAAAAATATTGGTTTCAAAGTCACAACTCTAGTACATTAAAATAATAATAACAATAATAATAATAATAAGAAGAAAACCTGTGTGTGCACCTTCCCTGAACAGAATCCAGTGCCCCACTTAGAAGGCTGTATATTAGCCCCATCACACAGTGACATGCTCAGAGTGTGTCTGTGATTCCCCCGTCATGGCACCAGTCACCTGCTGGTTCTCATTCAATTAAATAGGAGAGCCACAGGGAAATCACTGCTGGCACAGCCATTTTCTGGACAGACTCAGCAGCTGCCGCTGTATGAGAGCCTGCATATGCTACACCTGATTTAATCCAGTGGAAGAAACTGGAGCCTAAAACCTGCTGTTTCACTCGAGGTGAAGCAAAATGCATGCATCAAATCAACTCTTATCAACCTCTGGGTTGCTTCTCTGTCTCGGTATGAAGATTTCCAAATTTCAATATTATACCTCTTTCTTCTTAAGCATTAAATATGTGGCTGCTGTGACTCAAGTGGCATTTAGGTGTATATTCTTATATCTTAATACTTTCTGTACCAAACATAGGGGTGACCCTATGGGACAGCCCAGATTTTAAATAGGACAATCAAATGTTTGGTCCCAAAATTCCTACAAGGTCATATGTGCTTATGAGACCAAATGGTCTAATGTTTGGTTTAGAAAATGTGGTTATCATATGCACGATGATTTTAAATACTACTAAAGCAGGTGCTCTAGAGTGGTCCAGGAAGGGATGGTTTTGATTTGTCCATCCATTATTCACTCAATGTTTATCAAACGCCTGCTATATGTTCTGCATACGGCTCCACACAGAGTGTAGAGAAATGCATATGATATGATCTTTGCCTCCAGCTGGCATAAATACAGTGTAATTTGGAAATGTATGCATGATACACCAGCATCCAAGAGGAAAATATAAAATACATAAAATTGTGAAGAATACATATAATAAATTATGAAAAATGGAATGTATATTTTGATTTTGTTTCTTCTATGGCAGTTAAAAACCCTCAAACTTATGGAAGTTAGTATACTTAAGTTCTAGACAATTTGTGCTTGCCATTCACCCCGATAGTAATGTTATGTCTTATGTTATTAAAGTAAGTCAAAAATACAAACAACGGAACACAGATACGTAGAGTGCGGGTCTGAGGAGGCTGCCAAGGGAGGTCAGGGAAGAACTTCTGAGGAGGGAATGATTGAGCTGAATGGACTTTTTTAGACAGGACATCAATGGGGACAAATAGTTCACTTCAGAGATTAGAACAAGGCACAGTGACCTTTTCTAAGATACTTTTGGACATTCTTTGTAAACACCTGCACCTTAATAACCCCATTCATTTCTAAACATGCGGCTTGTCATGCAAATGTCTTACGTTCAACATGCCCTTATTGAGATATTTTACAAGAAATTTTGTGGGAAGGAAAGAGAGAAAAATCAATTTGGGCAGATTAAAACTCAGCTGTATGTGGGAGTAAGGAGGGCAGTCAATGCTCAGGGATGAACTCTTCCTGGGTTTGTGGTCAGGAGACGCCAAGTGAATTGAGTATCCCAAATGCAATGAGTCTTTGAGACACAGAAAACGCCGTTTTGTAGACTGGACGGTTAAATTGATTCTGGAATCATTTTGTGATGAGGAAGATGAGATTTCATTTATCATTTCAGAAGAGAACTGAAATTATACACTAAGCACAACTAAAATAAGATATTAAAAGCCTTGCAAACTTGAGCAAGTTAGTGTGCCTGAGCCTGAGTTTTCTCATGTATAAAACAGATTTAACAATCTACTGGAATGAATCATTATATATATTAGGAAAAAATACAAATAAAATGTTTGACAAAGAACAGCTATTTGACTTTTTAAATCATTATTAGGAAAATAAATCCAGTTTCTGGGAACCTTTTGTTAGGAACAAAGACAAGGAATACAATATGAGTTTGAGGAACAGTCCTCAGGCTGTTACTAGAAAAGCCTCTGTAGGCTTCCCTAAGGACATCCAAGTGGAGGTATTGAGGGCATCTGGACAGACACGTTTGGATCCAGAAGCAAGTTTTGAAATGGAGACAAAGATCTGCATGTCAGTTATCTGGAATTGTGTGGGTGCTTGTCATAGCAATGGGATTTGGACTGAAACCAAAGGAGTATGTACAGAATGAAGAGAAAAGAGAATGAAGGTCTCAATCTGGGTGGATGCCACCATTCAATATATGAGAAAAGGAAGAGGACCCTCAGGAGGAGCCTGAGAATTAGTGGTCAGAGAAGTAGGGGAAACCAAACGAACATTCAAGAAGGATGTGGCCACAGGGTCAAATGCTACAGAGAATGGAAAAAAGAGACATTTAAATAACCAATGTTATCAAACATCCTCTATGTGCCGCACACTGTTTCTAGATCTATAAATACAGCAGTGAAAACCATAAAGAGACAAACTTTCTATTCTTAAGGAGTTTGTATTCTGAACACGTGAAGGGGAGATAGAAAACAGGTAGTGTATCATATGATAGAGATAGTAAGTACCAAGAAGAAGGAAGAAAGAGCCTATGGGATCGAGAGATGGTGGGTGTTAATTTAGGTAGGTGATAATTTAGGTAAGTAGTATCTTTTGGATGAACTGATATATGAGTAGAGACCTGAAGGAATAAGACAATTAGCCATGCAAATATCTAAAGGGCAAGAGCATTCCTAGCAGAGGCAACAACAGATGTAAATACCCTGGGTATGTGACATGCTCAAGAAACAGCAAAAATGCTGTCATGGCTGGAACAAAATGATTGAGATGATTGAATGTTAGGCGATGATATCAGAGAGGTAGTAGTGGGACCAGGTCACATAGAGCTCCTGTTTCAGCTTTTGTTTCTTAAGATGCTGAATTCATGAAGGGTTTTTAGCAAAGGTGTACTGTTATACTATATAAGATTTAAAAAGATTTCTTTGGCTGGTGTGGTAAGAATAGATTGTAGGGGCAAGGGAGAAATAGGAAGACCAGTTTGAAATCTGTTGCAATAGTTCAGATAAGTGTTAATGATTGCTGGAAATAGTAAAGTAGTGAAAGAGTTGGTAAGAAGTTAGATATACTTTGAAGGCAGAGTTGATGGATAAACATGAGAAACAAGGCAGTGATGATCCAACATTTTATTTTGGGAGTAGGGTCAATAATACAGTTTAACTGAGATGCTCATTAAACATCTAGTGGCAATGGTGAGAAAACTGATGTTTACATGAATTTGGAGAGTGAGGAAGCAATGAGGGCTGGAAATATCAAGTTTCGGAATCATCATTCATACAGCTGGTGTTCAGAACCATGGGATTAGATGGGATCACATAGGAAGTATTTCCAGATATAGCAAAAAAAAGGTCCCAGTTGGGAGCCCAACTTTAGAGATTGGAAAGATGACAGGAAGCCAACTGTGAAAGTGGTGTCCCAAAGTCAGATGAAGGAAGAGTTTCAAAGATAAAGAGGGATCCAGTTGTGACTGAGACATTTAATTAAAAAACTAGCTAGCAATGTCTGTGGTCTTGGCAAAGGGAGCTTTGGTGGAATTGTGGGGACAAAAGTCTGATTAAAGAGGATATTATGCTAAGTGAAATCAGTAAGACTGAGAAAGACAAATACCATATGATTTCACTCATATGTGGAATATAAAAAAAACACAAATGAATAAATAAACAAAAAGGAGAATTAGACCTACAAGTAGAGAGAACAAAATGGTGGTTGCCAGAGAGAAAAGGGGTGGGTGGATGAGCAAAATGGGTTAAGAGGAAATGGGAGATACAGGCTTCCAGTTCTGGAAGTTCTGGAATACATCACAAGAATAAAAGGCAAAGCATAAAGAATATAGTCAATGATATTGTAATAGAATTATATGGTGACAGATGGTAGCTATACTCATGGTGAGCCCAGCATAACATATAGAAAAATTGAATCACTAAACTGTGCATCTGAAACTAATGTAACATGGTATGTTAACTACATTCAAATAAAAAAAGTGGGTCAGGAGAAATGGAATAAAAAATGTAAACACAGGGAATATAGGAAACCTCTGAGTTTTCACTTACAAAGGGGAACAAAGAAGATAAAGGCTCAAGATAGTCAAGTGGATGTGACAAATAGAAGATGTTGTGAGTTGAACTGTTTCCTTCAAAAGGATATGTTTAAATCCTTACCCTGGTTACCTGTGAATGTGACCTTATTTGGAAATTAAGTGTTTGCAGATGTAATCAAGTTAGATGAGGTCACACCGATTTAAGATGGGGCCTACAGCTGATAATTGGTGCTTATAGGAATGGGAGATTTGGGCACAGAGACATGGAGGCACAGGAAAAACACCTAAGGAAGAAGGTTGTAATTACAGAGGCAAAGATTGGAATGATGCAGCTGCAAACCAAGGAATGCTAAGACTTGCTGGCAGTACCCAGAGGCTGGGACAGAGGCATGAGACAGATTACCCTTGGTGCCTCCACAAGGGACCAGCTCTGCCAGCACCTTGCATTTGGACTTCCGGCCTTCAGAACTGTGAGATAATATGCTTCCATTGTTTTAAGCCATCCCGTATGTGGTAATTGTTACAGAAGCTGTAGGAAACCAATAGAGAGGCTCGGTGAGAAACAGACAACAATGATGTCGGTTGAACATGGGAAAGCAAAGCCAGATATGGGAGTATGGTAGGAAGAGTAGGTATCCAAATGAATGAGCCACCTGACAATAATATGCGTCAACAGGACAGAGGCTACCTTGACTTGATAGGAAAACAAAGGACACTTTGGGAATGTTTGGAGATTTCTATCTGTGACTAATAATTGTTTTGATTCTGTTATACAGAAGAGAAACGACAACAGCTTTTCTGGCCTTTGGGGGTTTGTTAATATTATGATAATACCAACGTGGTTCAAAGAATGTTATTATTTTTCTCACCTACTACAAACATTGGAAACAGTAATGTCACTAGGAAAACAATGAAGCAACCGCTCTTTTGGGGCCTGTGACTGGTATAGAGTTTCCCTGCTGACCCTAACTTCTCATTTCATATCTTTGCTTTCTTGGTGTTTCCTTTGCTATTCTTTGTACTTGTATTTTCCTCATTAAAAAAAAAAATCATACGTAGTTTTGTGTAGATCCTGGATTGGATATAATCAAATGCTATTACTAGATGAAACTGTTCTGTGGATATTATTTTAACATGACCCACTTGAAGAAATGAAAGTCCAATATACTTACAAATACCCCATTAGTCTGTGGACTATAAAGAAAGAGAAAAAATTTACAGGCCTACAAAACCCCCAAGACAGGGCCATGAAATTCTAATACAGCAACTTCTATTTTATTAGTTTATTAAAAGTCATGTCTTCGTGAACCAAAACATTCACATGCATAGAGAAGAATTTATTAAATCAAATCAAGGTGTTTGTTTAAATAATTTGGAATATCTGCATATTTGGAAACAAATAGGCAATTACCTGATTTAAAAAATATTGGCTGGCATTCTTTAGACCCACAAAAATGAATCTGCATTACTGTATTAGCTGATGTATTATCAAAGTAGATAGCCAAAATATTGTCTTAGGAATTTATCTTGCACTTGGGTATAGTTCAATGAGGTCCTCCTAGAAGACTGTGTTTAACAGATCAGCAGAATTCTAATATTTTGCTGTACTTTTCAATAGAATTCTTTTTACTAGGTAGTAGAAGAAAATCCACAGCTTACATTTATTGAGCACCTGCTACATGCCACGTGGTGGTTTAAGTCTTTTTAAGGTATTAACTCAGGGAATTATCACAACTCCATGAGGCAGATACTGTTATCTCCATTCTGAGGCTAGGAAACAGAGTCACAGTGAGGTAAGAAGGTAACTTGGCCAATTCACCCAGCTAGTAGGAGGCAAACCTGGATTTGCGACCAGGTCTAGCAGCTCTAGGGGAAGCGAGCATTGACTGTGTTCTATCTTGGTAGAAAATTCTGGGTATGTCCTTTTATTAAGATTGTCTATTGCTTTTAGAACATTTTAGTACATTTTAAATATACCTGCTTGTTCAGTTTTTCTCATATTCAGATTTGAACATTTACATTGTTTATCACATCTTTTGATCTATATCCTGTCATGCAAGTTGTAATTTTGAGTTAAACACAAGCACTATTTTCAGTAGCTGCTAAAGTAGACAGATTGAGTGTTTATTAGTGAGAACGGCAATGTTTACCTTCAGAAATAATTCATTCTTTATGTGATGTGGAGTCATGTGCATTTGAGCATTTCATAAGAGCTGTAGAGTTTTCTAAGCTTGCAATGGCTGTAAATGGAATAAATACTGATCTCATAAAAAAGTCGTAATTACAAGTAAAAACGCCATGTATTTCAGAGAAATACAAGTCTCTGTTCATCCTCTTGATGATGATATCTTGATTTTCTAATCAAATTCTGATGGGAGCTGCTCAGTTCCCCACGCCTGGAGCTCCAGGGCAGGTCTGACATTCGGCTATAAAAATGTAACTCCTCTTGGACCAACATACTCACTTTTATGTTTTAATTAATGAACAATTTTTAAGGCAAAAGGTGTTAACTTCAAATAAGGTAATTTAAAATAGTGCCAGCCTACTGTGATTCCATCTAAATTTAACCAAACAGCAAGGCTATTTTGCACATAAAAGTTTTTTTTTTTTTTTTTTGTCTTAACTAATAAATATAATTAGGGCTCCTGAATGGCTCAGTCAGTTAAGTGTTCGCCTTTGGCTCAGGTCATGATCTCAGGGTCCTGGGATAGAGCCCCAAGTCAGACTCCCTGATTAGCAGGGAGTCTGCTTCTCTCTCTCTATCACTCTTCCCTGATTGTTCTTTCTCTCTCAAATAAATAAATAAAATCTTAAAAAAAACTTAACAAATATAATCTTATCTGTAATCAGTGAACAGAGACAGATATCTGAGTTTTACCAGCCACTTACTAAAAGCAGTTCCGGTCTCCCTCATTAGAGGGAAAGCTGCCCCGGAACTGGAGGCTGTTTTAAAAAGAAATGAAACTGGTTTATCCTGTTCTTTTATTCCATTCCTTTATTTTTACAACTTATATATGAATATACATATTATGTTAGTTAAAAATAAAAATGATTTTTTTATTGCACTCTAAATTATGTATAGTGTTCTGATCCTCAAAACATCATGGCCATATGTAGAACCTTGATACTTATATATATCATATATATTTCTATTAAAAAAAAAGAGAGAATCTCAGAGATGCTAAATGACTTATACACAGAAACGTAAGAAAAAGCCAATGCTTTTTCTACTCTGTTGCCTCACATCCCAAATTTTTAAGTCCGCTCACAATGTCTCCCCCGCCCCACCCCAGCCACAGCGTGGCTGACTAGTGTTTTGAGAGTAGGGACCTGTGTATTTCATTTCCACAGATCTACAGCCTTCTGGAGAATTCCTGATATATCGGGTCTATAAAACCTTATCTATATCCCTTAAGGCGAAACATTTATACCCTATATTGTATTAGGTAACAACTTCACTGAGATCTGAGGCAGTCCTATTTAATGGAATATATTAATATTTTTGCAGCATAATATATAAGTATACCACCTTATTAATCTTGCATTTTTCTAAAATGATTAATATGTGAATTGTTGGTTTCTCCCCATTCCCTACCCCTGTGTCCTTCCCTCTCTCTTTCCCTCTCTTTCTTTTTCTTTCTTTTAGATATATATTCAGGAGTCCTCTCTAGTAGACTCTATATGCAAATTTCTGAGATGCTTTCAAACAAATGGATTTAAGACAGAGAAAGTGATCATAGACTTCCCATGATGGTATTCACTACTGTGATTTATTGGTTCTTATCTGAAACTGCTCTGCCTTCACATGTTAGATTTTCCAAATGAATTGCTTTATGGGGAAAAAAAAGGTGAAATATGCAGATTTATAAAAACGATGGTTATCTGTATCTCTCATGTCATTATTCCTTTCTCCTTTTTGTGCTCGTTTAATGCATTTATCTCATAAGCATTGCTGAAGGAGGAGTCTAGGTCTACTCATTAGTGTCTATACCAAAGTGGCTTGGAGAGAGTAGGCACTCAATGAATACTTACTAAATTAAATAAATAACTTACAAAACTAGTGAAATGAGAGAAGTTACAAAATACCAGGCAAAAAAGGTAGTATTTTATTTCGCTGCAGAACGCTTAAGAAGTAAGTATGATGGGTACAATAATTGAAGTTGTAGCCACAAACTGCTACCTGCTGAGAGCTGTGTAAGAAAATAGCTTCTAGTTGGTGAAAATTGTTCTCAAAGCTCGTGCTTTCTGTGGAAAAGGGTCAGACCGACCTTCTCTGTAAAACTGAGGGTAGAGGTTAGTTGTGGAAATAACATTTGTAAAAATATTTTCCAAAATGTTTTTAAGGCCTGGGTATTTACCATTACTTATTGAACATTTGCTTGAATATTTATGACTGAAGACCAAGGGACAAACTACACAAGGGCTTTAAGTTACAGGCAAAAAAAATGAATGTTTTGTATAAAAATAAGACAATACATATTTTCAACACTGACCAATACTGACTTAAGAGGAAAAATTGTCCAAGGACAGCATATTCACTAGTGGAAAGGAAAACAAGTTTGATATATACGTATATACACACAGTGTATATACTGTGCGTATATACAAAAAGTACAAAACCAAAAAAAGAAAAAAAAACACAACAAAAAACACAGTCAAACCCTAAGTTATAGCTTTCTTGGTACATATACAATAACTACAAAAAAATTTCATTTAAAAAAGTACTTAAAAAAATCCCCCTCTTAAAAGTCTCGGTTGGTGAGCTGACCAGTCAGTTGAAAGGATCCATAGAAATGAAATTATCCCCCGAAACACTCACACAATATCAGATATAAATAAAATATAAAATATACATAAAAGTTATATGTGTGTGTATATCTGAAACTGTGTGTATATGTGTATATACACACACATATAGCTTTTATGTATATTTTATATTTTATTTATATCTGATATTTATATATGTCATATATATCTTCTATTTCTATTAAAAAAAGAAGAGTAAAACTCAGAGATGTTAAATGACATACACAGAAATAGAAATCTGAGTCTAGATAGTTTTGAGTGGTCTTCTCTTCCAAACAAACTTGCATGATTCACAAATCCTTCTCTAACGGCTTTGAGAAAAGACACACTATTGGTAAAAACCATCTGGATCGTACGATAATATTGATTAATGTGCCCAATATTGTAATTATGTTACTTCCATAATAAGGAAGCAAAGGTAACATGATTAAAACATCTTAAAATAAGTTGAACTTCTGTTCTGGAAGTTTTAAATGTGGTTAAAGAAATTTGAATAAAAGATAAGGACATTATCTATACTGCTTTGACTAGCAGGTGCTTTGTTTTCTATTAAATTACATTCATACCATTTTGCAGTCATTTGCATGGTTTGTTGTAGATAAAGAAAAGGAAAAGTAGAAAAAGTAGATAAATATGGAGTCTTCCTTTTGCTGTTGTTGGTGTCTACATTGCTGACTGCTCAGGAAATCAACTTAGGAAATAAAAATGATTTTACCTGTGGTCCAAAATGGACCGTGGATTGAATGCTGCTTCATTCCTGGCTTCCTCTATTGCATTATAATGTACTGTTCACACGTCTCATTCGATCCACTTCAACAAACGTTTGTCACTACCTACTCTATTCCTGTCACTATATTCATCCAAAGAATCATATAAGCAACATTTTAAAAACATGTCTTGTTGAACTTTGAATCGAATTGCAAATGCAAGACATAGAATTAGGAAGAGGGTAAATGACACAAATTGTTATAGATTAAGTAATGATGTTACATGAAATGAGATAGTGGAGAAAACATAGGTCTTGCCCCAGGGAATCTGAATTTGAGTTGTTAATCTACAATATGTTAGTTTATTCATAATAAAAATTATGTAAATGTTGTATAGTACAGTTAAGATCTTTGGTTGGAAATCAGACTCTTTCCAAATCTCTTCTATAACCTTTACCCTCTGTGTGACCTTGGGCCAGCTGCATAATTTATCTAAGCGTCACCTTTCGTCTTTGCAGTAAGAGTTTTTGCGAGGAGTAGTAAATAAGATAAGGATTAAGTGTGGTGCCTGTGTGTGTTTTATATTTTTAAAATATGAACTCTGGCAAACAATGAACTTAAGTCTCTACATACATAAAATGGAAATAATAGTAACATCTCATTCACATAGTTGTGGTGAATATCAAAGGGAGTAGGAAGGGGGTTGACATTTACTGAGAACATTCTGTGCTAATATATAGATGTATGGATAAGTAAAAAGAAAGTTAGAAAATGAGAGTAAAATGAAAATATTATTAAGAGGGATGAGAAAGAGCTATTAACTGTTATCACAATTTTATAGAAACAGAAACCGATGTGTACGGAGGGTAAGTAACTTGTTCAAGTTCTCTCACTAGTAAGTAGATTCATTCTGGAAGTTGTCTATCTTTTAATCCTTTCACAATATTGAGAAACTGAGGCGTGGCAAAATTAAGGAAGTTGCAGAGACAAGACTTAAGGTCATGTCTTCCTGTAACTTCAGTTTCCATTATCATTTCATTTAGCACATGACCTCTCCAAAGGCTCTGAGTTAGAGGATTTCGTTCCCTCTATGGCCATAGAGACATATGACTGAGTAGTTTCAATGAATTGGCCAAAGGATTCTGAGGGATTATAGTGGAACCAGAGTTTGAACCAGAGTCTGCCTGCTGCTAAAGGTGCATGTTATTTCACTGCCCCCACCTCATCCATTTTGTAACAAATTCCTCATAGGTCAGACAGAATGGAGACTTACTCTTCTTGGCTTCTTCTAGCTTGTCCTTTGCTCTTTTTTCTGCCTGAAGGAGCTGGTGGATTCCCTGAGACTGGCTGGTCATGGCAGCCTGCTTCAAGTTAGGTGGCTTCTGTGAAATCTGGAAAGTGGTGGATCTACTTATCCTTTTAGACATCACCACATAACTCAGGTTGTTGTGTCAACGGTGAGTTCTAAACATGGGTGTTTGTTTCAAAATGGTCTCACTGGGCTAGATTGCTGGGCCCCAAGGAGAGCCCAAGGGTGGAATCCAGAAAAACAAGTTAAGTCAAAATGAGGAAGCTGAAAACTTATCCTTTCAGCCACCTTAATCTTCACTACAAAATAGGAGAAATAAATAAAAAATGAGTAAGAAAGCTTTTGGAAGATTATCTTCCTTCTTCTTCCAGGAAATATTGACTTGTTTACTAAATTTTTCTTTCAAGTTGCAAGACCTTTTTTTGTTCCTTATCCATGTAGTTCTGGTTTTAGTTTTTTTTTTTTTTCCCCTAGAGATTTTTCCCCTAGAGATTTCTCCTAATTAATTTCAATTAATTGCTTAGGACAAGTTTTATTAAACTTTCGCTAGGAAGGAGGCTTTTTGGCTTTGTGCACAGAAGATAAGCTAGAATCTATTCTTTTCTTTCTGTAGGCCTTGGGTGATAGGAATGAAAAGATTTCTTTGGGGCACTGTGTTGCTTTCTTAGTAATGTTGTATGCTAGAGTTCCAGGGAGATCTTAGTGTAGTGACAGAATCAACATGAGGGGAAATTATAACTGTAGGTTTTGAGGTTAAATTAAAATAATCTAAACACACATTTCATATTACTCAGTGCTTATACTGGGTATTGTCCTAAGATAGTACAGTGAAATCCATCTTGCTTGATTTGATTCAATCCAGTAGTGATTAGGACCAATGAGAATGTTGATCACAGTGGAGAATCATAAAATATGATTTTATATATATCTAAAATTGTTACGTGAAATGAGAAGCTAATCTTCCAACTTATGATCAAAGCTTTTTTTTTTTCCCCCTGAGATGGTCTGCAAATTTGGATTTCACATATTATTTCTTCCATTCACTACATTTCAATTGCCTGGCCTATAAACACCAGGTCGAATTTCTTTCAATAGGTGTATTGATTTCAAGGTAGTTGTAAAACAATCTGAGAGCTGAATCTGTTAAGGCCTTAATGTTAACTTTCCCCTAAGTTAATCGTCCATCATCCGTGCTTGTAGCACAATGTTATGTGTACACCATCTTTAGCAAATCTTTCTGAAAGGAACAGCTCTTTTTCACAGGGATACCTTTCTTTCTTTTCTCACTCATATTTAATCAGTTTATAAAATTTACTTTTTATTGCATAATTACAATAATCAGTCTAATTGGGATAACAGATATGCAAACAAGCTCTGGTAAATAGATACTTCAATGGGTAGGAGCAAAAGTGAAGGCAAACTGGAGAGTAGTTCATTACTACTTGGGCTTGTTTTAGGCATCTGTTAGTATTTTTCTAGTAACAGAAGTAATGGAGATTATCAGTGATTTCTCTGAATGGTGAAGGGATGATTATGAGAAGAAACTTGCAATTCCCTGAATGAGGGCCCATCTTGAATTATCAAGAAAAGATAATTCAGATGGAATGAGATTACTGGAGTGGAATTAGGTAGGATTTTGTGAGAAACATAATCCTTTGCATTGGTATAGGAAAATAGAATGTCTCCTAAAAGCTTGAAGAGACAGATAGGACTTTGTCATAATTTTAACAAGGTACTTAATTCGATGCTCACCAGCAAAGGCTTCCCTAGTCCATTAGGAACACCTTCCTTGTTTAAATCTAATCCTGTCCTGTGTGCTTTATTTTTCTCATTAAAACCAATTCACAGAAATAATATAATATGAGTCTGTATGCAACTTAAGTCATCTAAGAGGAATTATACTTTCAGACATTTACTTAGAAGAGAAAATATATATTATGTGAATTGTATAAAATGCTTAACATCACTTCCTGCCACTACCGCCATGTAATGTACATCAGTGATTCACATTGGGACTAACTATCCTATTAGCAAATCCAAACACTTGGAACTCGGCAATATCTTGATTAAATTTTAGTCTGACAAAGCTCTCATACTCCTATCAGAAGCCTATACATAATGTTGGATAGCAGCCATGACAAACTTTTAATAACCTAGATATTGAATGGAACAAAAGAATTACCCATTGTTGGTTGCTACTAATACAATCATATTGTGAGACCCTTTGTTTAATTAATTAATTTTTATTTTTATTTAAATTCACTTAATTAACATATAGTGTATTATTAGTTTCAGAGGTAGAGTTTAGTGATTCATCAGTCACATATAACACCCAGTGCTCATTACATCAAGTGCCCTCTTCAATGCCCATCGCCCAGTTACTCCACTTCTCCCCCAGCAACCCTCAGTTCGTTTCCTATAGTTAAGAGTCTCTTGTGGTTTGTCTCCTTCTTTGATTTCATATTATTCTATTTTTTCCCTCCCTTCCCCTATGATCCTTTGTTTTGTTTCTTAAATTCCACGTATGAATGAAATCATTTGATAATTGTTTTTCTTTGGCTGACTTATTTTGCTCAGCATAATACCCACTAGTTCTATCCATGTTGTTGCAAATGGTAAGATTCATTTATTTTGATGGCTGAGTAATATTCATATATATGTACATATATATATTCCTATATCTATTTATCTATCATCTATCTATCTATCTATCTATCTATTATCTATCTTCTTTACCCACTCATTTGTTGATGGACATCTGTGTTCTTTCCACAGTTTGGCTATTTTAGACATTTTTGCTATAAACATTGGGGTGCAGGTGCCCTTCCAGATCATTATGTTTGTATCCTTTGCGTAAATACTTAGTAGGGCAATTGCCTTACTAAAAACTCTATTTTTAACTTTTTGAGAAACTTCCATACTGTTTACCAGAGTGGTTGTACCAGTTTGCATTCCCACCAGCAGTGTAAGAGGACTCTCCTTTTACCATATCCTTGCCAACATCTGTTGGCAAGGATATTAATGGCAAGATACATTAATATTAGCCATTCTGACTGGTGTGAGATGGTTATCTCATTGTGGTTTTGATTTGTATTTTCCTGATGCCAAGTGATGTTGAGCATTTTTTCACGTGTTGAGACTCTTTCTAAATATCTGCAACATTTAGTGAACATATCAATGGCAGAAAACTTTAATCATTCTCTCAAGATCAAAACACATGATTTTAAATTTTATGGCAGAAGTTTTTTTTCTTCTTTTATTTAATGGAAAGGTCTTCTCTTGGCACAAAAATATAGATAGGACATTGCATGATCTTGCTTGCCAAAAAGATGCAAAGTGGAATATCTGTGAGAAGTCTCTACTTAGGAGATAAACATTGGGCATAACTCAAAATAGGGAGTTAGAATGGTTTCTGTTTTCCCCTGACCCATGTAGGATTGCCCTCCCAGTGAAAAGGAGGGATAGAAAAGACAACTCATAAAGAATAAATGGCAGTGAAGCTACTCATCTTAGTCAGGGCTCTGGGTGGGGAAAAAATAAAAGTAAAAATAGGTCAATACTTGTGTCAATTTGCAATTATATTACCAGGTCTTCCATAGAGACAAAACCATGCTGAAAAGAAGCTTAGAATCTAAATTGCAGAACAAACGAGAGGTAAAGTTAGGGAAAAGTGGGAAGTATAATGGTAGATAGAGCCAGATGCCTAACAGTGGAATTTGGACCTTATCATACATGCAATGGATTATTTTTATTTTTATTTACTATATTATTATTATATTATTACTATATCATATTAACTTACTATAACTGAGTTATTTCTTTTTTTATATCAAAGCTAATGCCTGATGTGACTTTTTATTTATAAAACTTACACTTTAAGGATAATCATATTTTTAAAAAATTTATCTGCTAATAACCTAGATTTTGAGTTGTGTTTTTAATATTTTGTAGCATTGAGCTATCAGTGGACAAACATTTCTTTTTCCATTCACTAATAAAATATTAACTGTATTTCAAAATTGGGTCTAATTGTAAACAATTTATACTGCATATTTCCATACAGTAACTCTCTCAATTCTCACGGTAGCACTGGACATGGGTATTGTTATCACATACCACATTGACTCCAGCAGCAAAGAAACAGGTCTTCTGTGAAATAAACAGGACTAATGGTCAAGAAGCTGTGGCTCAGAAAATATCAGTGAGAGGCCCAAGATCATGACTGACCTCAATATCAGTCATCTTCCTGCTGCACAATACTTTTTCTTCCCAGGAAAAATGTCTTTCCATATTTCTTTTTTCTTGATGAAAAAGATAAATGGAAACAAAGGAATATCTTTGGCCTTTTCCTCTTTATAAAAAAACAGCAAATGTGGGTTGATGAAAATGCCAGATGCTCAAACAATTGATAATAAAAAGATCAAAACAAAGTGAGATTTGGTTAATGGAGATCGTGACTGTTGAAGATTCCTCCTCAGGAATGCTCATGCTAAGCAACTAGAGTTCTTTCTATCCTATTTATTTAAGACCAATTGCTCTGGTCTTATGGTTTATTGTATTCTACTTTTTTCTTTTATACTTATACTTACAAATTAACCCAAATAATAGATTTCTCTTTAATTTGATTGATATAAATCATTTTTGGTTTCTATGTTAATAGAATATTAACATTGATGATTTCAACGTAGAACCATATAAGAAACACAATTTACTGATACTATTACTTATTCTTTATATTATTTATTACATTATATAGTGTTATTTCATATTATTGACTATTATTTTCAATGATAAATTGAATACTTAGCTATATATATACACACATATATACACACACACATATATATATATTAAACTTCATTTTATTATTTCAGTGTTCCAAGATTCATTGTTTATGCATTACACCTAGTGCTCCATGCAATATGAGCCCTTCTTAATGCCCACCACCAGGCTCACCCAACCCCCATCCCCCTCCCCTCCAAAACCCTCAGTTTGTTTCTCAGAGTCCACAGTCTCTCGTGGTTCATCTCCCTCTCTGACTTCTGCCAACTCTCTTCTCCTCTCCTTCTCCCAATGTCCTCCATGTTATTCCTTATGCTCCACAAGTAAGTGAAACCATATGATATTTGACTTTCTCTGCTTGACTTATTTTGCTCAGCATAATCTCCTCCAGTCTCGACCATGTTGGAACAAAAGTTGGGTATTCATCCTTTCTGATGGAGACAGAATATTCCACTGTATACATGAACCATATCTTCTTTAACCTTTCATCTGTTGAAGGGCCTCTTGGCTCTTTCCACAATTTGGCAACTGTGGCCATTGCTGCTATGAACATTGGGGTACATATGGCCCTTCTTTTCACTACATCTGCATCTTTGGGGTAAATACCCAGTAGTGCAATT
>PISX010010132.1:0-13113 GCA_004024625.1 Mellivora capensis
TGAACCATGAGAGACTATGGACTCTGAAAAACAACCTGAGGGTTTTGAAGGGGTGGGGGGTGGGAGGTTGGGGGAGCCAGGTGGTGGGTATTGTGGAGGGCACGCACTGCATGGAGCACTGGGTGTGGTGTAAAACTATGAACTCTGTTACTCTGAAAAGAAATAAAAAAGAAATTAAAAAAAAAAAAAAGCTTTTCCTTGGATAGATGCTAGAAACAATTAGTAGATATCAAGTCTTTGAAGAGAAAAATACGAAAATAATAGTACATAACATTATTCCAATTAATTAAAATAACTGGGGAAATAGGCTGTAGTATTCGGGGCAGAAGTATAGCTTTAAAAGTGTTGCATTACTTTACTATATATATATATATATATATATATATATATATATATATATTTTTTTTTTAGGAACAAGCAGATCTGAAGGGCATGAAAGCTCTTATGGATTGTAAACACAAATCACAGGCTCTGGCCAAGGGTACAAGTAGTAAAATCTGTAACAGTTGATCCATTGATTCTGCCCACTCGGGTGGAAATCAATTCTTTGTAAGTGAAAGTGGTTCTGAATTTATGTAGGAGACTGAAGCATGCAATGAACAGATGGAGTCACTGTGCTGCTAAGGTCTATTTGAGGATAACATTATCTGGCTGGCAAGTTTGTGAGTATGGTTAGAAAAAAGAAAAAAAAAGTGATATATTAGTTAATTCATTTGGCCTCTGCTGCTTCTTTTGCAAAATAAAGTTTTCAAATTATCTGCAAAACAAGAAAATAATCTCAGCCAAGGAAACCATATATTAATCTAAGGATTAGCTGAATGTAAAATCCTAATATGTGTAACCTGAAATGTGTAAAGTACTTTCAGGAACTGCAAAGTGGCACTAAGGCAAGTGAAAAAGTAGACCAAAAATACCAACTGTTTTACATATTACCTAATATATTAGTAAAAGGCCACAACTAAAAACCAAACTCGAACCCAAACAAACAAATAAACAAACACAACTAAGTTCCTAATTTAGGAGAGAAAAAAAGGAGTAATAGAATTATTTTTAAACCATTTATTTTCATTTTCTTTATATTATACCTGATTCATCTTTGTACTATTTTTGGATCTCCAATGTATATTTCTCAAAAAAAAATCTAAATTCTTAAAAATTTGAATTAAAAATTCAAATTTAAGGTATATACCTACTCCATATTCACATATCATATATTAGAATATAGCTTATATTTATAAATTTATAATAGAAAATTGTTCCTTAAAATGATCTTAATGCAGATAGTATTGCATTATAGCTTTTTAAATAAAGCTGTCTTTTTTACTAAATTTGACCAGTCACCTTCATGTTTTATAGACTAAAATAAGATTATTAAATCACTTTGTTATTTAATTTAAACCATTCAGTTTGGAACAATCATGTTGCTTTCTTCCCATATTCATATTAATATTTATATCTTTCTTGCTCATAATTATCTCTCAAAGATGATGCATCTCCCAATTTGCTTCTACTAACAGTGTCTCATTCAACTCAGATTAAGCTTGTGTGTCCCAGGCCCCTAAGAAAAGGAAAAAACAAAAAGTTTTTAGCAGGGTGGGAAACTCCTTATTTGAATGTGCAGCATGGGCCAAAAATGTGCTGTGTGATTGATCCATGTCAACTCGTGTGTAGCTGTTCTAGAGAACTCTTGAGCAATTCTACCTCCATCTGTTTTTACTGTAAAAGAGGTGGGCTTCACATTTTTTCCTTATTATGTCATGGTACACCAAAGATTGGGCTATTCTCTTCCTAACAGTGTATAACAAACAGAGTTTTGAAAAACTGAACATAAGAGCTATCCTTTAGATTTATAACTTGGGCAATGTCGTGCATTTGGATATTACCAATGTCACTCTTAACAGAAATAAAGGAAGGTCATCATAGTAGAAGAAGCAATGCCGAGTCCCACCTAGAGGACATAGTTATTTACAAATGGGCCTTTTTATTTTCCTCTAACATTAAATGAGGACTGTTAGGAGTAGATCTTTATTTGTTTGACAGATGAAAATATTTGAGAAAAAGTATTGGATACATAGAAATGGTTGGAAACCAATGGCATTGCTATCTAGTTAGTGCTTTAAATTATCTTAAGAATTTACAAGGATATGTTTTAATTATGAAGTTTTGACATGAAGCAATATAAAAAGAACCTATTAACTTTGTTCTTGACGTGAGATTTTTCATAAAAGAGGACCATAAATAAATAAAAATATATGTGTCAGTAAAATGATGAATCCCTCCACTACAACATAAGGTAGCATATTGTATTTACATGTTTAAAAATACATAATTTGTGGGTTAAAATATGTTTTCTTTACAAATTATTCTTTGCTCCTTCTTGCCCCTCATCTTTTTTCTATGTTGTATTTTAACCCTTACTATTGATTTTCCTTAGAGAACCAAAAGATCTGAATTTTAAAAGAGGTTATATTAAAAATATATATTTCAGGTATGAAATATTATAGCATTTTATTGAATTCTTAATTGAATCTTTTAAAATATTCAATCATAATATTATCATAAAATTGAATTAAATGAAGATTGTCTAACTTTATTAACTTCAGTATAATAACAAAAAAGGTAAAATTTTCAGAGGTCATCTGATTACTGTTCAGGATCATTCCTTATTTATTGGCCAGGAAATGGAACACTTTTGGCAGTCCTCTAATTATCTAAAACCATCTCACTTATCTTATTAGATATTTATGTTTTAAATTAATGAGATATCTTCATAAATATTACTATCAAAGATTAACCCGTTCCCAAATAAAACTGCTATAATTTCTTGAAAATATTAAAACAGTGGAAAAAAAAGCCGCTAATTTGGAAAACTTAAAATATGAAGTCATCTACAGACATTTTTAATACAAAACAAAAATAGTTTTGAACAACTTGTTTATTTAAGCCCAGACTTCCATAATCTATGTATAGTGTTTAATTTGGTTAATTTTGTACGTTTAAAACATGCTGTATAAAATAAAGATCTTACTCTTATACAAAATGTAATATTAAAACCTTTATTCAGGGAATTTACAATTCTCATAGTTTCAAGTGTACTAACATATTTGCATTTTTCAGTTTGCTTGGGGAATTGCAAAAATCACTTTAAAGTAGTGATGTCTAATAAATTTTTACATGCAGTTGGACTTTTTGCAAATAACATTTTATGAAAGTACAAAATTAAAACACTACAGAAGAAATGGAACTATTCTTTTTTAAGTGGGAAAAGCAATAGTCAGCCTACTCTGCTAGCTCCTAATTTGGAATGCAGGTTTAGAGATCATTTAAATGAAATTGCAAATGGAAACATATGTGAAAGTATTTTTCCTAATTGTAAAGCATTATAGAGTATTTGTTAAAGTATTGTTAAAAGAAATCTATTTCTGAACAATAAAAAACAGTAAAATTGAAGAATACTCATGTATACTTCTTGTTTTTTTCCCCCTATATTCCATTCCAATACAGTCAGAGGTTTATTTCAAGTAGAACTCATGCAAAACTTTGTACCTTAGTTAAATATTTGGAGGCCAATCTTCAATGTATTTTTTTTTAGCTACATAGTACTTTCTCCATGTGATTGTGTTATTAACTATTATTCTGAAATTATCAGAAAGGGAAAGTACTATGGATAAAAATGTAACTTCTATGACCACAAAATGAATTTTTGTTTTATGACAGTTTTTATTTAATATGACTAAAGTTAATGAAGTATTCATAAAATTATAGGTTCGGGAAAGACCTTGAGAGTGCAATTAGTCTCTCTCCTTTCCTGAACACTCTTAGACACTTTATTATTCTACTTCATTCGCAGAACTCAAAGGAAGACAATTTTATAATTTCTTTCAGTGGTAATGCATTTCAGGTCTTTTAAAACAATATGACAATTCTCTCTTTTCAGAAGTTTGCTATTTCAAAAAGTATGTTTTTTCTCTTAAAGGTGGTTTAAGATAATGTCTATACTTAGTGTGGCATTTTCTCCTTGCATCTCAAAATTTACCCTTTACTTCCCTTACTTGTGGTCAATTACACATTCAGAATGTGATTTTATTATCTTAACTATTTTTCTCGTTGTGTCTTAATATCATCTCTTGAGTGATTCTCCCACTCCTAAATAGATAACTTCATGATGTTCCTAATGCCAGGCTCTCCTGCAAAACTCTATGATGGATTCTTCTTGGAGTAGGAACAGAGTTCTAATTATTACTAAAAGTTTCAAAGCATTTCCGGAAATTGATCTGTTAAAAGTAAAATCACAAGTTGAAATGATAGGATACAAGAACTGATGCAAGTGAACAAGCAGTTACATAGGCCATACTGCTCGAGAATCCCAAGTGTCATCTAATGACCTGTAAACAGTCTATAATGGTTATTGCTAGTAGCTCAATTCTAATATAGAGCCTGAAGAATGATGTGTATGTCTATAATTTTTTGACATTTAACCTTTTTTTTTTTTTAAATCACCTGTCTCAAGGTATGGGATAAACCACTTCATGTCAATTTCAAAAACAAGCAAACAACAACAAAAAATTCTTAGGAGCTGGATTATACAAGTTCTTTCTTTAATTTTATTCTCTTGATTGAATCAAAGAATAAGCTTTTCAGAGAATGCTGTTTTGTAGAGTCACTAATTCAACACTAACGTGAGGGTTTTTGAAACTGCTGAAAGATAGGAACAATTGTGTTTCCTACCAGAGATAAAGAATAAATTTGGAATCATATGGCTTTTTCTAGAGGTTGGTTGATTCAAAAGAACTAAAGTGAAGAAGTACTCTTAAAAGAAAGAAGAGCACTTCAAAGGACACTTAGCTCTCTGTAAAGCAAGCAAAAAAGGACAAATATCTTATAGAATAATAGTATAGGAAATAAAGAATTAGAACAAGAAAATACAAAAGTATTATTTAAATGAGTGAAGAGCGATGTACTAACAGCACAATATTCCAAAATGAGAATTTCTTCAGAGGTCTATATTAATGCATGAAGCTTGGGATTCTTAGATCACTCAACATATATTTATTTTCCTTCTTATAAAGATAAATATAAAACTTGTATACCAGCTAAACAGAGAAAGTGGGAGAGGAGAAAGAAGTTGATGGACTTCATGTCCAAAGAGAAAATGAAAATTATCTAATTTGATGTTAGAAAAATTTTGACTGCATCATATTTAAAAATAATGACCAAATCATGGGAGGGTCTTATTTGGTAGAATATTTAGTGTAATTTATATCTTAATAAAATAAGTATTTTTGGGACACCTGGGTGGCTCAGTTGGTTAAGCGGCTGCCTTCAGCGCGGGTCATGATCCCAGAGTCCTGGGATCGAGTCCCACATCGGGCTCCTTGCTCGGCGGGGAGCCTGCTTCTCCCTCTGCCTCTGCCTGCCACTCTGTCTGCCTGTGCTCTCTCTCACTCTCTCCCTCTCTCTCGGACAAATAAATAAATTAAAAAAAATTGAAATAAGTGTTTTTGGCAATTTGAGATGTATAGATTTGTTGATTGCCATTATTAATATTAGTTCTAATTCTATTATCTTTCTCAAACTAATTCAGAGCATGAGAACTATGTTACTGTCCATTCAGTTACCTTTTATTCTCCAAACTCTACTTTGGATACATAAAGGAAAATAGTACCAAGGATCTTAATTTCTTATTCTGTTGCTTTATTAGAAATTCTGTAGCTTTGGGGCACCTGGGTGGCTCAGTGGGTTAAAGCCTCTGCCTTCTGCTCTGGTGTGATCTCAGGATCCTGGGATTGAGCTCTCTGCTCAGCAGGGAGCCTGCTTCCCTTCCTCTCTTTCTGCCTGCCTCTCTGCCTACTTGTGATCTCTGTCAAATAAATAAATAAATAAATCTTTTAAAAAAAAAGAAATTCTGGAGCTTAATATATAGTTACAAGTTTCAACAACTTACTCTTGCAGACATAAGCTGTGTTTATGCTGTCATCATTAGAAGGACAGACGGTCTAAATTTTTTTTTCATGGCTATTCATACTTGAAAAGAAATCTTACATTTTAAAAGGTTTCAAAGTAAAGAGAAGTACACTCTACTCAAGCCTTATATTTGTTTTCATTGATTAAAGTATTATTATAATTTGACTTTCAATTTATAGTTGAGAGACATTAATCCTTCTTTAATGTTTTTACTCTACGCTGCTTAAGAGTAATTACATTCCCACAAAGGGAGTAATCCAAACCTGGTAAAATACCACCCAAAATAAATATTAGCACCAATCTAAATAACTCACTATTATTTATTTCTTTGGGTTTTTCTAAGGAAGGGCAAAATGATATAAGCACAGAGAGACCCCTTCTTCCTTCTTTTGTATTGTTATTCAGGCATGCTTCAAAAACTTTTCTATCTACTTCAAGTTCAAAAACTTAACTTATCCAAATCTTCATTATATTCCTGTTAACTACAATATACAGTGGTAGTTTAGGTTCTCCATCCAGTGAACACTGAGGTCCTAGGTTCTATACAAAGTGGAGAAGGAGACAGGAAGAAGTTAAATATAATCATGTTCTCATGGAAATTACAATTTAGCCAAGAATGGAGATACCCCACATGTATTTAAGCATTACAGAGGGTAGCAAGATATTAGGGAAGGGTATAACCTAGACACTTAGCTAGATTGGGGACTCAAGAAAGTCTTTCCAAATAAGCATGAAATCTCCGACCTAACACTTAATAGGATTTAAGGGACATAGTGTATTTGTATGGGGCAGGAATTGTTGGGGTTGTTGGGCAGATGAGTGTGGAAAGGAAGTATACTCCAGAAGGAAAATAACTGGGGAATGTACACAGCAGGAGTAAAACAGGATATTTAAGGAACTGGAAGAAAGACACACCTGGAACATAGGAAACAAGGAAGAAACAATAATGTTTAAGACTGGAAAGAAAGGAAGACATGGAGTTTCCAGCAACATGTTGAGATTGCCCTTTATACAAAGAAAAGGAGACAACCTCTAAAGCGTTCTAAAGAAGGATATGTCCTAATTATATTTGAGTTTTAAAGTTCATTCACACAGCATTACAGAGGAAAGCACATGGGTTTTTGAACAAGAGTGGATCTTTTGAAACAGGTGAGCAGTGATGATGGAGAATTCAATACACTGCTTGACATTTTGGAAAAGGGGAGCTGTAGAAGTCTAAAATTGTCCTAACTCGGTGAGTGGGGCAGGGAGTCAAAACTAAGTCCTAACTCTCTGTCTTGAGTAATTCAGGAGATGATGGTGCCTCTTAATGAGGTAGGAAACCATGGGAGAGAAAGTAGTGTGATGTGAAAAATGCTGCTTGCCTAGTTGAGGTCCAAGAGAATCCAAATGCATATATTAAATATACAGATATGTATCTGGAGGAAATTAAAAAAAAAATTTGAAAAAAAATTTTGAAAAAAGATACACTTAATAGATAATTTAGAAGGGGAACATTCATTGAGAGGGGACCCTAAAGCAGAACATTCAAAATCCTCACTCCCTAAAGTTGATTCAATGAGAAGAAACTAAAAAAATAGGTAAAAAGATGAAAGTCACATAGAGATAAATGAAAAATTATGCATAGCACTGATGGAAGCAAAGACAGGCAAAAGAAGAAGGAAACCATATCTAATCCAACTTATCAAGTAAGATGAAAATTATAAAATATACATGCAGCTTGGAATATAATAGAAAAAATATTTTGCTCATGACATTTACTATATTATAATAGTTTACTTGAACATTTTTTTCCTAATGCATTATTAAGAGACTGAATTTTTTAGTTTTCCTGTGGATATTTGAGGCAGGGAAATGTAACTCATTCTCCCATGAGGCAAATGTATTATAGATATTTGGAGCTTTTTTTTTTTCAGGGTCAACATTGGGTTTTAATCAGAAATAAATAAATGTAAACTCAGTGTCCCTAGGATTCAGTTCTATTGATCCAGTTGGGAGTCATTTAACAATGAAATAAATGACAATCATAGAATTGTATGATGACAGATGGTAGCTATGCTTGTGGTGAGTATAGCATAACATATCGACTTTTCAACTCACTAAAACTAATGTAACATGTGTCAACTATACTGCAATAAAAAAAATCTTTTGAAAAATATGTTAAGCTTTAAATCAGAGAACACATTTTGTATTCCCAGAAAATCTCATTATTACAAAAATCTTCATCTCAAGATTTTATTTTCATTTCTTTTCCCTTGAGAAACCTGAGTTACATGGACTTGCATATTCAGCCACCCAGCCACACATTATCTTATTTTACATATGTTGAATATTGGATGTACATTGTAATTATCCTTCACTTTTGTTCTTGAAAAGTAAGCAAACTATTATGAACCAAGGCTTAAGAGCTATATAGCAAAGGGATAAAATTTTGGTTCATTTTTATGAACTTTACTTAACTCACTCTTAGAAAATGAAGATTATACAACCTCCCACCTACGTTGCAAAGAGTAACTGAGATAAAGCCTAGAAAATTTTCTCACTGAATGGACAAACCAGTGTTTAGTAAAAGGTTATCATAAAAAGTATCAAGGTTACCATAATCATTTCACCATCATAATTTTCCTCACATTGATTTGATTAGCTGATTGATTGATTGATGGACTATGATTCCTTTATTTGCTACTAACAATAGCAGGACTGTATATCCTACGCTCCAATACAGACACAAGAAAATAAAATTAAAATCCCTGTTCCTCTCTTCCCGTGGTGTTATCACATTTTATCAATAAGTTATTTTCTTCATCTAATGAGAACAGTGGGAAATTATTCATACCTTAGCCTTCTGAAACCCTAGTTTCTGGAAGTTTGGGTCAAGTAAAGAATGTAACGTAATAGTAAATATCTGTAACACATAAGATTTCTTTTAAAAAATGGGTGAAAAGCTATAGAAATTCACTAAAAGTAGTCACATTTAGACTTAGTGAATTGAAGAAACTTAAATGGAAAGGGATCTTCTGTTTAATCTAAAAGGATTCTTGGAAATGTGAAAGAGTGTGGAGTTGGGAGCTATTTCATTTTGATAAAAGTTGTTTTCCGAGGCATGAAATCTGAAGATAGCTCAATTTCATGGAGAACATAATAGCTCAATTTAATTGGAGAACAGGAGGCAAGCAGTGGGCTAGTCAAAAATAGACTGGGTCAACTCCCCTAGAATCTTAAACCTCAGGACTTATTTCTAATTTATCCTATTGTCAATGCAGTATACTTATATTTTTATTACATGTCTACAATGAAAAAATAAGAAAGATGAATCTGGTGCAATACCAGGAGGTTTTACAGTATAAATCATAGTCTGGACTTGGGAAGTGTGAGGGAATAGGGTAGGGAGAAGAACTATGGAAATTGGTATCTCTCCAATCCCTTTGTTCTAACAAGAGAAGCTACTGTGCCTATCTCAGTGGAAGTCTTTTTATACTTGCTGGGCATAGGTGTCCAAATATGTCTAAAGGAACATTTATAAAGATAAATTTTTGGAAGAAGTAATATCAAAAAGGCAGATAAACTGTATAAAACAGACATTATTTGTAAAGTCTATAAGTTCCTTAATTCTTCTAGATTCTTCTCCACTTGAGCATTCCCGTATAATATCTATTCCATATACCTAGTATTTGAGTATTTGCTCAAAATACTTTTAAGTATTTAGGGACAATAGAAAGATAAAATATAGATATGAAGCAAATGGGTATAAATGGGAACAATGAAAGCAAAATGAGAAAGTTCAAACATGAGGGTGTGAAATGAAAAATGAAGTTATCTGCATTAAATAAAAGTGATTTTCAGCTGAGCTTATAGGATGTCCGCAATCTTTGGCAAGAATAATAAAGGAAACCAGTAAGCAGGACAATAAGCCATGCAATGAACCACTGGTGCAGATGGCTATACTTTAACTGCTGAATTTCTGTGCAGAATGAACCATATGTTCCTAGAAAGATATGAGCATTTCTGGAATTTTAAGTTAAAAACTAATTCACAGCAAATGCATAAACCAGGAACCAGTTTTGAGGCTTGACTGCTGGGCTTGTGGTCAGACGATCTCATCTGCTCAATGCTGCATGCCATCAATATCGAATCTGAGCACCCTTCATACTTAACAATCAGAATCACAGATTAGTATGTAGTATCTCTGTTGGAGTGAAAGAAATTAGGGCTTGAAGTTGAGCCAGTAGGTCAATAGGCTACTGCAGGATATACATGGTATCTATTTCACAGAACTAAATAATGAAAAATACAGTCAGCCCTAAATTAAGGTAAATCTAAGAGTGCTGGTTCTTTGAGCTCTTTGAGTGTGAAATAAAGTAAATTTAGCTACTCCACCATAAACTTCAAACCTTCCAAGCAATTATATTTAGAGGATTTTACTGGATACTTGAAGATACTCAAGGATGTATATGTCTATATTTTTATCATGAAAAATATTCAGATTTTCTCAGAGGCAAAGAACATATCTCAGTATTTTCAATATTCTGTAATGAGATGGTGCTAAAATTATTCAATGGTTTAAGAATTTTAAAATATTTAAATCTAAGATCTCCACAAATATCAACAAGTTATCTACATAAACACTTCAGAAAAAAACATAGCCTATAAATCCTGCCTTCTTGATTATTTCCTTGTTATCTGAATTTGGGGAACTTTAGAAAAATGTGGCATTATCTTATTAGTAACACTAGTAATGCTACATTAGTAAAACTGCTGCATTAGTATTTCAAAATATTAATGTTTTGAAAATACTGAGAGCTGCATGAATTGGATCCACAAGGACAAAGATCCAAATTTTCATGAAATTTAACAGCTTTTTGTAATAACCTACTGTAAGTTTGTCCTCTGGCTGTTCTTAATATACTTATTTTACTTGTTCTCCCTTTTTTCTGTTTTATCAATGTTTCTTTATTTGAAGTGACCCCAGGGAAATCCAGGTCATAGAACAAAATTAGTGAAGAACTTAGCTTTTGTATTAAATGACCATTCTATGAACATACACATCCATGAGTCAGCCTAATCCCTTGTACTGCTGAATGTGACATGGCCCTTTACTGACCCGTTCTGAGGCCAGGGCTCTGTGGGTTGTGTGCTCCTGAAAAGTGATTGCTGAAGCAAACTTGGTTACTCAGATAAGAAAAAAGGTGGAATGTACAGTATTTTTGATAGCACAGTGCACTTTCTGCTCTAAAAGTATTGGCTATTAAAAATAAATTTGATTAGAAATAATAAATTTGATAGCAGATATCAACTCACAATAATACCTTAAAATGATGTAATGATACAGTTCAATTCATCTTTGGAAGGGCTATAAGAACTCACGTACATATGCACAGATGTATACATACACAAAATACTTCAAATAAATATAGATCAGATAATTAGAAAAAGCAATGTAAGTTTTCACACTTCCTGAGGGGCAATATTTTCCCAAATTTTTACAATGCTTCAATATATTTCTGTGTATACACACACACACACACACATGCACATACACACACACATATATTCACACAAATAAATACTTGCTTCCTTACCCAAAATTTTTACGTTTTCAATATATTTCTATATATACTTATATACACACATATACAATGTATACATATATAATATATATACATATATAATTGCATATATATATATACAAATAAATAGTTATTTAACAATTATTTCATAAATCAATATTTTTTACATTACCTAATGAGCTTTAAGTGGCAAATGGAAATTTTAACTTCTATTGTAAATAATATTGGTTTGGACTTCCGCATATTTTATTAGCAAAGTCAGATAGTCTCTTTCTTGAGACTGATAGGAGTCTTAAAATTCTCCTTCCCCTCTCCATTCCCAATATTTTTACAGCCCCATTTAAAATTTTATTCTATATTCAGTGATTTAATTATCAGGACTATGCACATATTAATAACTGTGTCATGCAACATACCTCCCTTATCCCTTATATACTTTTGTTGTTTTCCTGTTAATCTTTCAAGCACTCAACAATTTCCCCTATCTCTCTGAGAACAGCAGCATTTTCCTTAAACTATTATCCTCTGAATTCTTATTTCCCAGCTTTGTTAGAGTCTGCCTTTCAGAGTACTGACACAAATATCTGATGACTTGTTATTGTCATACAATAACAATGTCGTTATTCCTATTTTTTTCAGTAATCATTTTTATTACACAATTCATAACATGAAATTTCAAACATACACAGAGTAAATAAAATACAACATAATGAATAATATAATGATGACTATGTGTTCAGTACTTTTGTCAATTTTTCTTCAGATAGCCTCATATATTTTTTATTTCTTTATATTTTTAAAGCAAACCTTAGAATTTGTAATAATTCACCCATTCCTAAAGGGGATGTTTTGATTGTACATTGCCACCATGTCACTAACACCCCCAAAATGTTACATCATTATAAATCTAAAACACCCAGCCCAAATTCAAGTTTTCTTCATTGTCCTAAAGATTATTTAATTGGTTTGTTGGAATTAGGATGCAAAGTTCACACACTGCATTCTTTTGTTTACTTATTTTTCAAAGAGGGAGTCATAATTTGGTATTCCTATATCATAAAATTTTAAAAAATCAAAGAGTAATAAAATCAATTTCCTTATGGGTAATCTGATGGTTAATTTCCTATGAAATTATGTAAAATCATGATTGGATATGTTGAGAATTTATTTTCTCCCACCCATCAATGCACACATAAATCTTGTTGGCACCATATCCAAAGGATAATAATCTAGCTCCTGCTTTAACAATTCCAATGACAAAAAATTCACCATATTCAAAAGCAGTCAGTCCCACTATTTAATATTTTTGAGTCATTAGACTCTCTGTTTTCACACTTAAGTGAAATATTACCATGTGGGATGCATTTTTACCCTTCAATGAATTCTGTGCTAGGTATGGTATATATAATACTGATTCTACTTAAAATATTACATACATTTTTAATGTTCTTTTAATTGTTCTTTTATCAAAGATCAATTGTTCTTATATGTGTGGGTTTATGTTTGGGCTCTTCTATTTTCTTCCATTGAACTATTTGTCTATTCTTTTATCAATATCATACTTTTGTTTTGTTTTGTTTTG
>PISX010010132.1:13213-72134 GCA_004024625.1 Mellivora capensis
CATAGCACATACCCTCCCCAATGTCCATTACCCCACCCCCCTTTCCCAACCCCCTCCCCCCAGCAACCCTCAGTTTGTTTTGTGAGATTAAGAGTCACTTATGGTTTGTCTCCCTCCCAATCCCATCTTGTTTCTTTTCTTCTTTTTCTGCCCCCCTAGTCCCCCATGTTGCATCTCCACTTCCTCATATCAGGGATATGATACTGTTTTGATTACTATAGCTTTACATTAAGTCTTGAAGTTGAGTATTGTCGGTCATCCAATTTTGTTTTTTACCCTCAATATTATTGTGTTGGTTATTCTAGGTCTTTGCCTTTTTTTTTTGTAAATATTTTTATTTCTTTTGTATTATTATTTTAATCTCCTAGCTGTCTTATAACATCATCCATGGGATATTGTAAATGACAAGATGTGTCCAAAACTCACAGGTACAGGAGTACCTCAGTTTATTGTTCTTTCCTTTATTGTGCTTCATGGATGTTGTGGGTTTTATCAACTGAAAGTCTGTGGCAATCCTGCATCAAGCAAGTCTATCAGCACCATTTGTCCAATAGCATTTGTTCACTTCATGTCTCGGTGTCATGATTTGGCAATTATCACAATATTTCAAACTTTTTTGTTATTATATTTTTATGGTGATCTGTGATCAGTGATATTTGATGTTACAATTATAATTGTTTGGGGACACCATAAACCACATCCCTATAAGATGTTGAACTTAATGAATGTTGAATGTGTCCTCACTGCTCAATAAGTAAGCTTTTCCCCATCTCTCTCTTTCTCTCCCCTCAGGCCTCCCTATTTTCTGGCACACAGCAATATTGAAATTAGGCCAATAACCGTATAATAGCCTCTAAGTTTTCAAGTGAAAGAAGGAGTCAGTGCATATGGGAAACTTCACTGTTGTCTTATTTTAAGAGATTGCCACAGCCACCCAGCCTTTGGCAACCATCCCCCTGATCAGTCAGCAGCCTTCAACATTGAGGCAAGACCTCCACCAGCATAAAGATTACGACTCCCTGAAAGCTCAGATGATGATTAGCATTTTCACAATACATTCTTTTTAAATTAGAGTATGTATATTTTTTAGACATAATGCTGCTGCCCTCTTCATAGACTACAGTATAGTATAACTCTTATATGCACTGGGAAATAAAAAAATGATCTGTTTTATTATGATATGCACTTAATTGTGATGGTCTTGGGCTGAATCCGCAATATCTCCAAGGTATGTCTCTATGGTGTTCTGTGTAGAATAAGGAAGACTCATTATATCATGCTTTCTATACATTAATTAGTAGAGTGAAAGATGCACTTATTTTTGTATTTTTTGTAAAATCCTTTATACTATTGACTTGTGAACTTGTCTAGTACATACTTTTTTTCTCACATACATCAGTGATGGGTAAGTAGATATTAAAAATTAGTTACTGTAAACTCTTCTCAGTAAAATTCTTAAGACTCCATCTTCAATATCCATTTCAAAGTGTAATCTTCTTATTAATGGTAAAACAGCAGCAACAAAAAACAGTCTTTATGAAGTTGAAATAAGTTTCAACCATCTGAAGACCACAAGCAACTCCAAGCTATTCATCCTCATTTAGCATAAATACTAGAACTGCAGAACTATATGAAAGGGAGTAAGGAAGGCAGGCAGGCAGGCAGACAAAGAGGAGAGGAAGAAGGGAGGGAGAAAAAGAAGAGAAAAAAATGATGTTGTTGGATGGTGATGGATATATTAATTAACCTCCTTGTAGTGGAAATTTCACAATGTATATATCTAAGAGAAGAACACCATGTCCCTATACCTATCTTAGTAAATGGTAGTTAGTGGATCTACAGACCTATTCCCCCCTTATCACATTCTTTCCATTCATTTGTTTTTCAGACTCAAATGAGATGGATGCTTTTTCACTTAAACAATTGTAAAATAGAGTATAAGTGATAACTCAGTAATAATTCAATGGTTGCTTTATCATTATTACAACTTAAAAGGCAATATCTGCTTTGTAAAATTAATAGAGCAAGCAACCAATATTAGATTAAAAAATCCATTAATCCTACACTAAACAAAAGCAGCTGAATAAACATGAATATTAAATATTATTTCTTCTTTGAAGCCCTACTATGTGTCACTATGATAGTTGTTACCTTCCGTGATCTGAGCTTTTTGTTCATGTATTTTTTGCTGCCTGTTTTGCTTGTACCATAAGTTACCTTCATATGTCTTTCCTTTTCACTAGACAATGAGTTCATCTAGGATACGGTATTATCACCTAGTGCATAAGACCAGTACATATTTATCTGTTTTCAGAGAATGAGTAAATGTGTGTGCTGAAGGGGACAGCTACAGTTCTATTCATTAACATTATCCATTTTCTTCAAATGAGGTTCATTACATGCATTAATATGACCAACTTCTTGGTAATTATATAAGTCCAGTGATATTGTGGATAAATGCTTTCTGTGTCATAATTTCACATATTTGGACCTCCAAGGGAAGAATTAACTACATCAATTCTATATCATTATATTTTAGTAACTGAGATATAATGTTATATTTCTAGAAGAGAGTTTTAAGAAAGGGTATATATACTCATATATGTTTTTGAAATCATTTAATTGAGTGAGAAGGAATCCATTTTGGGAGTTTTGCAAAGCTAACATTGGTGAATGATAAGAGTAAGAGTATGTACATATACTACAAATATTTACTATGGCCTATGATGCTTACTTTCTTAATACCAGCTTTTTATCCCAAAGTAGGCTCAATGTCTAAACATATTTTTATATCTTATTGAAATTTTCATTTGTCTTTTTCATGCAAGGTCCAAAAACAGTCTTTGTGATTTCTGTGCATAGCTATATTTTCTAATGCTTTGTACTTGTCTGTGACAGGCTCTCAATAGTAAAAGTGTTTACTGTAAAACTGCAGGTACCTAAAAAAATAAAAAATAAAAATAAGATAGAGAAGCCATTCATGTGATTTGAGAGTAGAGACAGAAATGAATTGACACCAAATAGTTCATATGTGCTATAACATTAAGGGAGGTTGGGACTCCAATCTAAGCAGACAAATATAGTGCATATCACTGCTCTTGGAAACAGAGAAACAGAATATAATCTACATCTACTGCTTGCCATATGCCACCACATTTCCCCTGTTTTTTCAATAGTAAGTTAAATCTAATGAGAAAAGCTCAAAGAGGTAAGTGATAAAGGGAAGCTAAAACATTTGGCAACATCTAAGTAACATATTACCGACTGCACATGCATTAGCCTTTGTAAGGATGAAAGAGGATCATACAGGAAAAAATATTACCATTTTAATAACTGTCTATACAATACCACATGCAAATATTTTACAAAAAGCAAATAGATCCACACTGCTTTAGGGGAAACTGTGCCTTAAAGAAGCAATTCTCTCTTTTGCCTTTACATAACCTTTAGAATCTTAATTGCTATAATTTTATGTGGAGTTTGGCACATCACAATCTCCTGATTAGCCCTCATTCTATTTTATTTTTCTCTCTGGATACATCAGATTTTTTCATTAAAGGGTAGACAACATGTAGCTTAAGAATCTTTAGAATGTATACCTTCATGCAGGTTTCATAACAAGTGGATTTTCTAATCAAATAATAATTACATATACTTTATAGTTTATAAGTAAATTTAGTGGCCATTACAATTCTCCATGCAGACTAAAGGGGAACTTGGATATTACTTCATTACTTATAACATATAATACAAATCCAGAAAAATATGAAACACTGAAATCATAAATCATAAATCTTTTTTAGTATAAAAAAGACAGGCATTGGATACCCTTCTCAGCAAGCATTTTCAGTTCTTGTTGTTCCCAAATATCAATAGTTTAGAATTTAAACATTTCTCAAAGTAGTCTGCAGAGTTGAATATACCTTCTGTTTCTTGATAATTTTACTCACTTTTGAACTTCAAAATTACATACATATGTACACATATATATCTGCATATATACTCAATCATGTATAGTTTAACAATAATACAATTATTCAACTTGAAATGAGAAAAGGCTAATAGACATTAAAATAAATAGAATCATTGGTAGGTATGTCTACAGATACTCACTTAAATAACCAAAATATTTTGGGTAACTATTCCAAGGAGGTGGTTACATTTGAACAACATGAGTGTAAAATTAAGTGTGAGCAAAACAAAAAGTTCACTATAATATTGGATATATGTTTGTTTCACCATGAAGATAAAAATTATATTATAAACTTTCTGATATTTAATATATTGCAACAACTACATAATGGTATAGCCTAAGCTTTACTCATTTGATTCCTTCAAAATCCTTCAAATCCATAACTAGTCCATGATCACCCCAAGCTAATCAGAAACATTCTATTGTCTCTATTGCCATGTAATGATTTCAGATGAAATACATTTGTTAAATTAGAACGAAATCCTAGGCCTTCAATTATAGTTGTGAAAAATCAGCTTTCTCTTCTTTATTTTATTTTTTAAGGATTTTATTTATTTATTTGAGAGAGAGAGAGAGCATGACCAGGATAGAAGCAAAAGGAGAGGGAGAGAATCTCCAGCAGACTCCATGCCAAGTACAGATACTGACACAGGGTCCAATCCCAGGACCCCAAGATCATGAACTGAGCAGAAACCAAGAGTTAGACACTTAATCAACTGAGCCACCCAGGCATCCCTCAGCTCTCTGTCCCTTAAAAGTTGTAGTATAATAATATTTAGTGTGGGCCTCTGGTAGTTGTATCACTCATTTGAAGGAAAGCTGCCTAAGAAATAAAGAGGCCAAAGAGCAAAAGGTAGTTAAAAAGACTGCATATAATTAAAGGGAGAATCTTGATAAAACATAACTTAAAATTTGTACTTCCTCTGAGATTTTCAGCCAATCATCTATGGCAGTGTCTTATTTGAATGCATTGGTTCAGGTCTGTGTTGTAAATTAGAATGATTAAATCAGTGACTATCTTAAGACTTTCATTTTTTGTTTGGGGAAGATGTGTTTTTGTTCTGTTTTATAGTGGGTACACATGTGAGCCCAGGACCATTTCAAAAGTTGTGTTAAAACAAGGGATAAAATTTGAAGAATGGGGGCTGAGAGAACCACAGAAAGTTCTAATTTCAAACTAAATTTAACTAAAGTCTAAGAAATCCTTTTTTTTTAAATTTATTTATTTATTTGAGAGAGAGAGCATCATGCACTTGTACTGGTCCAGAAGGAGGGAGATAGAAAGGAATCTCCAGCAGATTCCTTGCTGAGCCCAAAATGGGATTTAATCTCATAATCCAGAGATTATGACCGGAGCTGAAATCAACAGTCCAAGGCTTAACCAGTGGAGCAGCCATCCAGGCACCACAGTCTAGGCAATGTAATTACTTAACACTTATTTACTTAACTTAACAATGTATTTATTTAACCCAGCAAATTCCCTTTATATAAATATAAATATATAAATACACACACACACACACACACACACACACACTCAGTTTGGTATTCTTTAAAACAATCTTCATAGTCTATGAGGATTGATTCATGTTATATCATAGGCTACATGCCTCACAACATGTAAAAAAGCACCTATCCTCCAAACAACTTTGTTACTGTTATCATTCCCATTTTTTATGTGAGAAAACTCAGCCTTCGAGTAGTTATATGAATTTCCCCATAGGCAAACAATTAATAATTGATAACCACTGGGTACAGAATTTGAACCAAAAGTTTCTCATTTTGGTCTTTCATAAGTCCAATTTTTATAAGAGACAATGTTATTTTAAAAAATCCACAAATATGCACCATCTTTATTGTGACAGTGAAGTTCTTCCTACCTTTTGGGTCCCAGTAATTTCCTTCACTTATTAATTTGCTTATTTCTTGGCCAATTTTAAGCAAGATTGTTACTTCATAAAATGATTTAATATCAGATCTTTTCCTCATTTCTGCAAAATGCTTTTGTTATATTTGTCCATCTATACAAAATTTTCTTTTTTTTTAAAGATTTTATTTATTTATTTGAGGGAGAATGAGTGAGAGAGAGCACGAGAGAGGAGAAGGCCAGAGGGAGAAGCAGGCTCCCCAAGGAGCTGGGAGCCAGATGTGGGACTCGATCCTGGAAGTCTGGGATCATGACCTGAGCTGAAGGCAGTTGCTCAACCAACTGAGCCACCCAGGTGCCCTATACAAAATTTTCTATTCAGAAATACACCTAGTTGAATTTTAACCAAAATGCCATCAATTTTATTTATTTATTATTTATTTCTTTTCAACTTTATTGATAATGATTTATTTCTTTATCATATAAACAGATGCTGGGCACATAGGTGTTCACTGCTCTAATCTTCATGTTTTTCATATCTTTTAATATTTCATAGTAAGTTTTTTAAATGACACTATATTAAGCAATTCATATAACAATATATATGTATATCCTAAATATATATATTTTATTATTTCTTTCAAATGATTTGCTAAAAATAAAATTACTAGGTAGAAATGGGAAAATATGTTTAAAAATTTTGATATAGATTGCTAATATTGCCCTCCAGAAGCCTGAAACAATTTATATTCTGACTAGAAGCATACAAGGGCTTACTTCCCCTCACCCTTACCAGAGATACCATTATCATTTTTAAATCTTTGAAAAATTAAGAAAAAATGTCGTTTCCCTATCGTATTAATTTGAATTGCTTTGATTAGTAATGAGGAAAACATTTTCATCTCTATTGGTCACATCTTTTTGCCCAGTTTTCTATTGGTTAGGAATCTATTTATTATTACTCCTTATATATTAAGAACATTTTCCACAGCTAATAATCTGCCTTTTGATGATGGGGAGTTTTGCTTTATACATAATGTAACATATGAAAATTTTATTTTGTGATATTTTTCCTTACCTCCTGTTTAAAAGGTTGTATCTTTTTTTTTTTTTTTTTAAAGATCTTATTTATTTGTCAGTGAGAGAGAGAGAAAGAGAGAGATATAACAAGCAGGGGGAACAGCAGGCAGAGAGAGACATAGAAGCAGGCTTCTTGTTGAGTAGGGAGCCTGATATGGGGCTTGATCCCAGGACCCCGGGATCATGATCTGACCCCAAGGCAGACGCTTAACCAACTGAGCCACCCAGGCACCCCTAAAAAGTTGTAGCTTATGCAAAACAAAATATATGCTTATTTATAATTTTTTCTAGTTTGTTACTGTTTTGCATTTTATATTCAATTATCTAAACTATCTGTGAGTATGGTATAAAGATCTAAGTATATTTTTAGCAAAATAACTGGATCATAACATTCCAGTCTCCCCTCTCTTTTTGCTTTTTTAAAATTTTATTTTATTTTATTTTTTCATCATGATAAGTGTATTCTCTAATCCACATAACTTATTTCAGCCATCCCCCCACTTATCTTACCTCTGATAACCATCAGTTAGTTCTTTATATAGTTTAAGACTCTGTTTCTTGATTTGTCTCTCTCGTTTTGTTTTTTTTTCTCTTTTGCTCATTTGTTTTGTTTCTTAAATTCCCCATACCGGTGAGATCATACGGTATCTGTCTTTCTCTGACTGACTTATTTCACTTAGCATTGTACTCTCTAGTGCCACCCATGTTCTTACAACTGAAATGTCATTAATTTTAAAGATTAATTTGACAAAAGTTGGTCTCTTAACAAAAATTGCCTCAAGCTCCAGAGTCAAAGTTGGATCAGGAGTTAGAGTCTTAGCCAAGGACACTGCCAGAGAGGAGATGGGGTGAATAGGCACTAAAACCTATGGCCAGGACCCAAAGCACACTGTTTTTGTATTACAGCCAGAGGTATATTGACAAGCATGACAAGAAAAGCACATGGACAAAGATAGAAGACATCAGTGGCTGCTGCATCAACAAAGCTCTTGCGTTATTATTAGGCTGCCAGTTGTTAAACTATTTTCTTTCAACTCTAAACCCAATGATCTATGTCCTACTTTGTGATGCCAGGGATGGGAATCTGCAAACTACATTTCTTATTTTCCAGCTGGCTCCTTATTACATTAAACTAATAGAGGACAATAGAGGGAGATTGGAAATCAGGAAGAGGGACAAGGACTTGTTTTCTTAGCTGTTTCTGTCAATGACTCCCCAGTAGCACTCTTCATTGGGAGTAGCAACTAGTTTTCATCTCTAGCTAAATTTGCTCCTTCCAATACCAGCTTCACTACATTCCTTCAAAAGTTTGGGCAGCGCCCAGCTCAGAAGTACGGGCCCCAGAACTGCAGGAACACTCTCCATGGTGCTGAGGTCTAGCAACGTGCTGGACAAATGTAGATGTATTTTACTGATAATAAAGTTTATTTCTTGACCTCTTCCATCAAGTCTTAATCTTATATTCTAATTGCAAATATATGTATATGTGTGTGTACTTATCTATCATATTTATGCTAAGTTAGGGTAAGTGTCTTACTTTTGACCACACGATATTTTATACTTACACCCAATAATTTTGAACAATAAAAGAACTTGATGTGTTTTCAGAAATTTTCATGGTATAAGACAAAAACATGACAAATAACAGATACAGATTTAGTAAGTGACATTAAATGAAAGTCCCTTAAATATCATATTCCAAAGAATGAAATAATATAGTTTTTTTAAATAACATAAGTTATTAAGAGAGTGTCTAGAATAAGGTTCAACCTGTCTGAATAACATCCATTTACTGACCTATTTTGGAAATCATGATGTTATGTAAGCCAGTATGAAGTAAAATGAAATTACATGTATTTTATTAGGTTTTATATAGACTATCTAATATAACGGGGATACATTTTTAACCTAAGAACTAATTTTAACCTAAAAGTTAATTTTAACCTAAAAGTCCTAACCTAAGAACTTTTTTTAATCGAAGAACTAATACAACTAAAATAATACATACAATTAAGTTTCTTGAGGGGTGAAATCACTTTATGAATAGAATTTACTTGTAGTATTTTTTTTAAGATTTTATTTATTTATTTGACAGACAGAGATCACAAGCAGGCAGAGAGGCAGGCGGGGGCGGGGGGGAAGCAGGCTCCCCGCTGAGGAGAGAGCCCGATATGGGGCTTGATCCTAGGACCCTAGGATCATGACCCAAGCTGAAGGCAGAGGCTTTAACCCACTGAACCACCCAGGTGCCACTACTTGTAGTATTATAGACACATAAGTTAAGCTAATGATAAAACATTAGGCTGACAAGAATTAGATGCAAGATTTAAGACAAAGAATTAACACTCAGAGATGCTTTCTACTTGAAATGTCTTATGAGTAGGATTTGTGTCTTCTTTATATTCCTCACCACAGTCTTATATGTATAAAAGAAAATAATAATTTCCTCTTTCCCATAGTCTTATGTCCCCATTACATTACAAAAGAGACTGGCTTATCATCTAAGGTCTCATCTTAACTCATGGAAGAAGAAATGAAAGTGAGCAAATTATTGAAAATGTGGAGGGGTGGCTTAAGGTAAAAATAAAATTTTATTTCAGGATAAAGTGAAAAATTTGACCCAGTGAAATAAAGTATCAATCATTTCCCCCAGTATATTGGGTGTTATATTCAGAACCAGATAAATTTCTGATCAGCTGATGAGCTAGTTGCTCAGTGGTTTTACCCTTGATGGTAATTATCTTCAGAAGACACATGGATATGGCAGAGATAAAAATGGATTCCTATGCACAGGTAAGGATCAAACACTAGGGCTTATTGAAAACAGTAATTCAGCAACACAATTCTGTCAATAATTGTATAAATTGTATAATTTTATAAATTGTATATTATATATATATATATATAGTATATTGTATAAATTGCATAAATGCCAACAAAGGCATGAGTAATTTTGTTGGGGTCATGAAGAAAGAAACACACACACACACACACACACACACATATTTCTAATCTCAAAAAATATTCTAACATCAAAAGCCTTCAAGCAGAACTAGGCAGTGATTTCCTGATTAATGGGCTGTGTTATGAAAGAGATGTTTGGGCATGACCTATTCAATCTATATAACACGAGTAGTAGTCATTTAGGTACCCCTACAGAAGTGTTTTCAGGACAAAAATTTCTTGAGAAGAAAACATATCCTTTATGAGAGACCTAGACTCTTGTTTCTGCATTTTATAAAAGCTAACATAGTAATTCATTGTAAAAAAAAAATTAAGAGTACTAAAATTGTGCTATGTGTTTTGAACTTAAAAAGATATAAACTTTGATCAAGCTTCATTACAAAAAGGACAACAAAAATATACAAAATGAAATCTTTTGTTGAATTCAGAATGTTATCTTTTAATTGGGGGTTTATTGCTTTTCTTTCAAGTAGAGAACATAATTAAATTTTAACTTTCAGAAGATGTAGAAAGAAAGGAGTGTTGACTGACACGGACAATGAAAAGTAATCAGAAACACCTAAAACATCTGAAGAGTGACAAGATTATTTTTTTTTAATTAGGTTGTATCCCCAGCATGGAATCCAATGCAGGGCTTGAACTCATGACCTTAATAACAAGGCTTGAGCTGAGAACAAGAGTCAGACACTCAACACGCTGAGCCACCCAGGCACCCCAAGAGTGACAAGACTTTTCAAAAATGATATTATTTTCTGACAAAACCAATGTCTACTTTGACATGTATAGATAATTTTAAAAATCATTTCTCATCAATTATCTTTGCTGCTCCTAAAGTCATAGCTTTCTCACTGCTTCCCATAGCTACCTCTAGGGAATAGGAAACAGGCCAAAAAATGACATTAAAGAATTTATATCGGTAGGAATAATTTTTATCACAAAGTTTTTGTTCTCTTAATGATTTTATTAAAAAATCAAGTCTTTGTCATTAGTTGGTTAAAACTTCTACATTTGATAAACAAAAACAATTCTAAGGGTGCTAGGAGAGAAAGTGACTTTAAATCTATATAATAAATAAAGTGCCATGGCCTACCTTCTGGAGCTGCATTATGGATTGAAATGTGTCCTCTCAGAATTCTTAAGTTTAAGTCTGAACTCTGAGTAACTCTGGATGTGACCTTATTTGAAAATAGGATCATTGTTCATGCAATTAGTTAAGATGAAATTATTAGTGTGGGCTTTCATCTCATTAAATGAACAGAGGGAGAACACCACACAAACACGAAAGTAGCAATTGCGGTCAAGTTTCTACAACCAAAGATTGTCTGCAAACCAGTAAAGCTAGGAGAAAGATATGGAATAGATTCTCCCCTACCTTTAGAAGGAGCATGTTCCTACTGACACCTTAATCTGTGAGACAATGGATATTTAAGCCACTTAAGTTTGTGGCACTTTGTTACAGCAATCTTAGAAAACTAATACAAGTTGTGTTACTGAGGAGGCTATCTGCCTCTGGTAGGTATAGGCAAAGAGGTTCCTCTTTTGATAACACTGATAAACAAGTTTCATGCCACTCATAGACAGTACTGATGGGATTGAAAACTCAGTGTTTTTGTTTACATTAACTAAACTTAACATAGTAAGACTAAATTCAGTATTCCATATCATTACATTTTATTAAGAACAATATGAAAATAGGTAAATATAAAAAGCAAAGGCAGAGCATAAATATGAATTGAATTAATAAGATTAAATTAATGAATTCACTTACCGGGAAGAAAACATAGATGTAATGCATAGATGAAACACAGCAGATTAATATTTTGGGCCTAACATTATATTATAACTAACATTATATTATTAACTAAAGAGTTTTCTCTTTTAAATATGTGACGTTTAGTAGCAATAAAAAATAAAATACATAGGAATATTATTTATATTCCAAATCTAGCCAAACAGCCCACTCTAAAAACAACTCCTTCCTGCTAAATTGTGTTTAGACCCTGGCATCCAAACAATTTATTAAAAAGGAAATTGAAGGTTTTTATTAATTTTATGTGAATACAGCTTTTTATTTTTTTAATTTTTTAAAGATTTTTAAAATTTATTTGACAGACAGAGATCACAAGTAGGCAGAGAGGCAGGCAGAGAGAGAAGAGGAAGCAGAGCAGAGAGCCCGATGCAGGGCTCGATCCCAGGAGTCTTGTATCGTGACCTGAGCTGAAGGCAGAGGCTTTAACCCACTGAGCCACCCAAGTGACCCAAATACAGCCTTTTAAAATGTCTTTATTAAAGTGGCAAAGGAAAGAAAAATTGAAAAAAAAAGGATATAAGACAACATAGCAAATGTAGAAAAGGTTTTACTCTTTTTGCATAAAGATATCAGGCAAACCACATTGCAAAACTAAAATAGTGAATAGCTTCCTGCACTGTGAGCATATTATAGTAAGTGCAGAAAGCATCTTTAATCTGCACTGGTGTGGAAAACACTGCAAATCACACTCGGGGATTGTTATTTATGTGTATGTCAGTATTGAATCAATGCTGCCATCTTATAACATGATTATGAATACTGTTTAAGTATTCTGTCATTCACTCATCAACAGTAACAGAACAGATTATTAGCCAAATTGGTATTTTCTTGTTTCTTTATTTTTAAAGGACATTTTTTAAATATTTTATTTATTTATTTATTTGAGAGAATGAGAATGAGCGAGAGAGAGAAAGCAAGCATAAGCCAGAGCGGAGAGACAGAGGGAGAAGCAGTATCCCCACTGAGCAGGGAGCCAGATGAAGGGGTTGATTCCAGGACCTTGGGACCATAACCTGAGTTGAAGGCAGACGCTTAACTGACTGAGCCATCCAGGCACCCTTATTTTCTTGTTTTTATGTTTTTGTTTTTTTTTTAAGATAGGAAGGAGAAGAAACCCATTGACATAATAACAGATGTTATACACTCATTGATCTACAGTATACTGATTTCAGAAATGTTAAATGTGAAAAAATGTTCAGTGTAGAATTAAGAAACTATGGCAGTAATAAAGAAAAGTATCTTTTCATTACAGTTTAAATTTCATTATTATTATTTTTAAAGATTTTATTTATTTATTTGACAGACGGAGATCACAGAAAAGCAGGCAGAGAGAGGAGGAAGCAGACTCCCCGCTGAGCAGAGAGACTGATGCGGGGCTCGATCCCAAGACCCTAGGATCATGACCTGAGCTGAAGGCAGAGGCTTTAACCCACTGAGCCACCCAGGTGCCCCTAAATTTCATTATAGATTAAGAGAAATCAAATAGCAAAAAATTGAAAATCTTCATTAACAAGTATTTGGAGAACTATTTTCTTTTTCTTAATTCCCAACACATATATATGGACTTACTTTGTTTGTTTTTTTTTTTTTCTCCAACTTCCCACTATGAGGCAACAAATAAACTGTGGGAATTTGAACTAAGCAAACAAAATTACATTAAAGAATCAACAGTGAAGTGTTCAGAGTTTTAACACAAAACTGCGGAATGACCCACTCTAACTCTTTTGTGATGTTGGATCACTTTCATCATTGAAGGTGGAGCATGTGCAGTTCCACCCAGTTTCACTCAGACCTCCGATTTCAAGTTATTTTCTGTTGTAATTAGGGAAGATGTAAGGAATCCAAAGCTAGCCTCAGATGCTCAGAAATGAGTGAATATCATTGTTAGTTTCATTCTGATCTTATCAACCTATTCTAGTCCCAACACATTTTATCCATTCTTTTTGGAAAGAAAGATAAAAAATATTTTCCTAAAACATGTATCTTTATATTAAATGTCCTCAGATTATTTCAGTTTATATTCTTTAAGAAATACAATTGTATTTACCTACTTTTATTCAAAAACCAATTAAGAGATACTATTAGCTTATAGAATTTTTAGGAGGCACAAGCCACTGGCCTTAGAGAACTGTCTTCATCTACTTTCTTTCTCATTGTGGATTCACTATGGACACCAAATATGGTGCTCTGTGTCTAGGGCTTCTGCCACTACCAATCCTGAGGAGCTACCTCTCCCCATTAAGATTAAATTGCAAGCAGCAGTGGGTTCTTCAGCTTTTTCTCTGCTGAGTTGGAGTTTTTAGTGGGTGCCTCTGATTGAAATACTTAGATTACATGCTTGAAAACTAAATGCAAGGTGGGAGGAGACTGCAGTAAGTTCCTGTCATCTACCTTGGGAAGTGAGGCCACAAATATGGGAAGACATTCAAAATAAAAGAGACTTCCCCAAATAGCCATGAGCCATGACTTTCTACCAGCATAAAGAGCCCTGCCTTCCATCCAATGACCAGTGTTTTTAGTTGTTGATTCCAAACTTTGCAGATCTCTACTTTCTCAAATATTATGTATGTCTGAACTGCCTTCCAAGTCTGCTTCCATAGATTTGCCCCGTGTCTGTCTTTGCCCTCACTGAGAGATCTTACGAAAGACCGTGCAGCGGTTATATAAACGGCCTCCCAGATCTGTAGGACCCCTCAAAAACAGTGACTTTAAGGAAACACTGACATGAACCCATGTAAGGAAAAAGCACTCTTCTTAAAGTACTGGGAAAAAATGATTCAGTGGTGTTTATTTTATAAGACTACAGACTATGTAGTCCTATCTTAGAATAGTCTAACTCTAAGAGAAACAACAGAATGAGATTAGATTGATAAAAATGATCAGAAACCATATAAAATGATCATAACTCTCTTGGTAAAACACTCTGTAGAATCTAATGAATGGTAGTCTAATGAATAGTTTAGAATTTTTTTTAAAGATTTTATTTATGTATTTGACAGACAGACATCATAAGTAGGCAGAGAGGCAGGCAGAGAGAGAGGAGGAAGCAGGCTCCCTGCTGAGCAGAGAGCCCGATTCGGGGCTCCATCCCAGGCCCCTGAGATCATGACCTGAATGGAAGGCAGAGGCTTTAACCCACTGAGCCACCCAGGTGCCCCTAGTTTATCATTTTTAATCTTGTTTATAATTTTATCATCTGTATTCCCCTTCCTTTAACAATAATACAGATTTAGCATCACTAAACATCCAAAATGTTCAAAAGTTTCTTGCAGAAGATTCTTTACAAGTCAGTACATTCTGGAGGTCTCCAAAGCTAGAGCTATTACATGTCATTACATTGTTAACTTCAAATGGTTCCTGAGCAGTTCTATTATAAAACATAAGTTAAAAGAAAAACAATATTATAGCTTCTTAAATATTATTTCTATAATTTTATGATATATTTTAAAAAGTTTTAGTCCTTGTAACTCATAGAAGTCATATGTTTGGATAGCTACGTAGAAATGGTTTATGCTTTTTTGTACTTCTTGACCACTTGCTTTTAGCTAGATATCCTAAAAATACTTCTATTGATTTTGTAAAGTAATTCATCATGATCTGTTGTTCATAAATTTGATTATTCAAGGAGCATTAGTCTCAGCAATTGAAGTTTAACATTTTGGCATTTAAATCTGCACAGTTTGTAACAGGTTCATTTTGAATGCACTGCTCCTTGAGGAATGCATGGCTTTGCATAGGGATGGATTAATATAGGATCATGGAGTAACTAAAGCCTTTAAACAACTCATTTTCCTTTACTGACTTCTGCATTAAAGGCACTGAGACATTTAAAGACTCTTTGGCACTTCAGATAATTTTGTAGCATCTCTCTGTATTCAAAATTTTAGGGAATCCTTTCCAACAAAATATAGCCAACTATATAGTTTAGTGACTTTCATTGATTAACATAATGCTTTTCCTGTGATGCTTATCAAAACTATAAAAATGATTTAAATGTGAGGAATTGAGACAAGGGAGTAGTAAAAATATCATTTTACAATTAAAGCATGCACTGATAAAATCAATCTTCTGGTTGTTTGCAAGTATCTCAAAATAGATACAGGTACACATTTCCTAGTACTCATGCATACTCCCAATGCATCCATAAGCAAACACACCACTTACATTATGTGTAATGTGTGTAATGTGTGTAAAATTACACATATGTGTAAAACAAAGTAAAACAGTCATGATTAAATCTGGTTAAGTTAATATATCAGAAACAATTGTTAGGTAAGCCTGTGACATGCTTTGTAGTTGCTCATACTGTGTACAAAACATGTCATAGGCTTACCTAACAATTGTTTCTATCTGATAATTAATATAACACGAACTTATATGTATACATATTACCTATTACTTTTATGCCATCATACCAACCTTCTACTCATTTGGTATATGTATTATGCTATGTAGAAATTTTTAAAAAGACATTTTGTTTTTCACTGAGCATTCCAGAGAGTCATGGTACATATTAGCAATTTTATGAACTTGCTAGAACAAATTCTGCCCATTCAATGCTCATATCTGGGTTTTTTGTCCATCACTTTTTAAGTTGTAACCTAAAATATATTTTTGCATAAAACATATTTTACAAATTTCCTCAGGCAAACCTAAGAATCCTAGTCACCACAGAACTATAAACAGATTGCTTTTTCTAAGACATACTGTACTAGAAAATATTTAACCAAGAACATTTAATGTCTCAAGTATAATTTTTAAAAAGTATCAGTGAATCAAAAAGTAATAAGGTGAATAAACGTTTTGTTTTTATAGTAGCAAAGAAATTGTGGTATTAAGAAAAATCACCAGTAAAAGTATGGAAGTTGTAACAGTCGAAACAATTAAAGGTACACTTTCATCATTTAACATACTGATCTAGTAAAAAATATTTTTGTAATTTTATTCCTTCCTTTTAATACAATGAAATATTGCATATCATTTATAAGTACCTTAAATATAATACACTTTCAAAAGCAACAAAGGATGTCTATATCCTGTTAATGATTAGACTTTTTTAGCTTATTTCTATTTAGATATGATGAAAGGAAATATTTTATTTCTCCTAATATATTGATCTATTTGAATGCATTCTGTGCTGTGAATCATATGGGTTAAAGTAGTCATTTTCTTAATCAGTTGCTTCTGGTAATCATTTCTCATAAAAATTCAAAGATATATATTTCACATGAATGAATATTGCTGGTTTAATTATCCTGATAGTTATGTAAAATCTAATGATTCATTCTGCATTAAAACAAGGAAACCGAAATTTCAGGTGCACAGGAAGCAGGCTTTGGCTGTCTTACTTGACTGTTGTTTTATTTCTCTGAGCCACTAAATGATTACCATTTTTACAGCATTCTCTATTTCATTACTCAAATCCTGTTCTTTGGTCTTCCTTTTCTGGTACCTAGATAACAGAGAATACTGTGCTGGGAAAAATAGCACTGCTCTCAGTCTAAATACTCTATTGAACTACGTGGCTGGTAGAATATTTTGAAGAAGCACAAGCTATAATAAATCATGGCTTCTACCAATGACAGTTTCAAATGAACACGTTTATTGGGCCAGACAAGTACATCACTAAGAGTGTTATTTACCTCAGGTGCTGACATATAGTGCCAGATGCTGGATTTAAACCCTGACTCAGTGATTGCAGTTGAAAACGGCATTGGCATTTTAAAAAGCATCTGTTATAAACAGCTGAGCAAAACACGAAATGCAGAGCTTAACGCAAGCAGTAGCGAATGAGAGTTAAGAGTGTTTACCTGGGCAAATTCAGTAAGCAGTGAGTGCTGAGAGTCAGCGTACAGATCATGCTTCTGTTAACATGTGAAGGGTCACTTTTCGAAATGCTGCATATGAAAGTAAACTGTAAATTGTGTGAACGACTTCTGACATAGCATTAAAATGCTAATATCTTATGAATTTGTCACAGGTTTGCATATATTAGATATTATATACTCTAACTACCAAAGTTGGACTCAGCTGCAGAAACTTACAAATTAGAGTAGTGCTCATAAAAGACACACACATGAGGAACATTTTAATATGGTAAAATGTATATTTTTCAAAATTATATATATAAAGTTCTAGAAATAACACAGAAAGCATACTACTAATTCTTTATATTAGCAACTAAATAGACTTTAAGTGTTAAAAATATTGCAAGAGGGGCGCCTGGGTGGCTCAGAAGTTTAAAGCCTCTGCCTTCAGCTCAGGTCATGATCCCAGGGTCCTCGGATCAAGCCCCACATCAGGCTCTCTGCTCATCAGGGAGCCTGCTTCCTCCTCTCTCTCTCTTGCCTGCCTCTCTGCCTACTTGTGATCTCTGTCAAATAAATAAATAAAATCTTTAAAAATAAATAAATTAATTAATTAAAAAATAAAAAAATATATCTATATATTGCAAGAGTTATGTTTTTAAAAAATATATAATATCAATGAAATCATTAAGCTTTACCTAAATTGATTTAGTATTTTGATACATCTTCACTATAATTATTTGACCTTTAACTTAAATTTTTATTTGTGAAAGTTTTATTAAAATTATTAAAATATTTTTATTCTTTACATTTATTATAGTTTTTACTTTGATGAAAGTGTATTCACATTTTGTACAACTCGAATAAGTTCTTGAATAAGTACAACTTATTCTTATACAACTTGAATAAGTTCTATTTTATTTTGTAATTCTTTAATTCATTACTTAGAATAGGATTTACATGAAAATTTTATTAACACAAACTAATTACAGCTTTTGTCCAATGGAAAACAATAAAAACAAATTTAATAGATTAAATATAACATAAGATGTAATTCTTTATTTTATTATGCATTCAAACATTAAAGCCCATCAACAGAATGGTTTGCTATTTGTGGTAAAAAATAAGTCATCTTAATTACTTTTAATAATAGAAAACATTTATTTAAATACATTTTTTTCAATATAAACAAATATGTTTAGGGTGGTAGGGTAAAAATGTTATTATTTCACAGTTTGTTACATTGACTTATTAATTTTATTTATGTACAACAAACTCCATGAGCTCTGTGTGCTTGTCCAGAGAAATTTTAAGAGGGTCTGATCTGCACAGACTATTCACCTATAAAATATAGCAAAATCCATTTCATCATCATGGGTGAAAATAAATTAACTTCCTCTTCATATTTTCATTAAAAACGTATGCTTCATTCCTTTAGTGGTGAAAAATAGAGATTTAAGTGATGGCAAGTTATTACTCCATTTTAAATAACAGTATTACAATTTACTTTGGGGAACCACTCCTCCTCTCAAGACTGTAGCTGGTGAGGAACACCTGGGTGGCTCAGTCAATTAAACATCTAACTTCAGCTCAGGTCGTGAACTCAGAGTCCTGGGATTGAACCCTGATTTGGGCTCCCTGCTTGGCTGGGAGTCTGCTTCCCTCTCTTCCTCCACTCTTCCCTAAGCCTTTCCCCTTCCCCTGCTCATACCCTCTCTCTCTCAAATAAATAAATAAGAGCTAAAACAAAACAAAACAAAACAAAAACAAACAAAAACCAAGCCGATGAAATGGATGTGTGCTCATAAGTGGATAGTTACCACACTGTATTTCCTTGCTTTGGAGATTGGTTCAAGGATGCCCAAGTGATCCAGTCAGAACCAAAGAGATACAATGATGTTTGGTTAGGACTTTGAGAGAGTGGCTGTCCTTTCCTTCCAGGTGTGACAATAGAACTGGGGCTAGTGAAAACAGCAGTAGAAATACCATAAAGAACATAAAAGAGCAGTCAACATAAAAAAAAAAAAAAAAGCAGACTTAAGAGACAGAGAAACTGAGTCCTTTTGTTATTAATACCTCTTGTGATGTTGAGTCTGAAGTTGATTCGATCCCTGTGTTTGTCAGTCATCTTAGACCATATATTGTTTTGTTTTTTCATGTCTGTATCAGGTTTTCCAAATAGTCCCAATTAATACAATCTCTCAGGAGAGAAATGCCTAGGAGAGACTTTTACAATGTTTCTCCAATCACTTACTCACACATTCCTCCCCCCAGGCATGCTAGTTGACTTATCCAAATGGATGTTTGGGTAAAGGTCACGGCTGATGCTCAGCAGAATCACATAGGTCTGGATCCCTCTCTCTCTTTCTAAGTTGGCCATCCAAATTTTAGGAAGGACTGGACCTCAGTGTAAGGGTTTATTTAGCCAGAGCAATTCCATCCGGTTAAACAATGACTTTGTTGTTTATACAGTAAAACTTAAACTGCCCCTGCCCCCCCTTCCCCCCAGGGGACTTACTTAAAAAACAAGTCGGGCAAACCAGTCCCAGCTAACAAAGCCCAAATACAAGGGTGGGTGAGGCCAGGTGAAGGTAATCAATCAGTGAGGGCACATACTGTCTCCCTAGCTACCAAGGAGTATGGGCCCCACCCTTTGGGTGACTTTTGGGTACTAATTCTGACCAAGGTGATAGGCTATTTCAAATATCTACTATAGGGTAAATTGTAATTCAGTTGGTCACTTATGTGTGACCTAGAATGACTGTACAGCTTTCTCTGTGTTACAATCTCATTGGCCACCTGTGTATGGCCAGGCCCAACCACATGGCCTTTGCCCTTAAAAGTTAGTCTGTAAGGCAGAGAGAGGTCACATCTTTGCAAGAGATGGCTCTGGCCTGTCAGTCTGATTCTCAATGCTTGGCTCGAAATAAATCTTTGCTTGACCTTCGCTTTGTATCAGTCTCGCTCCTTTGACCATGGACCCAACACTCAGAAAGTAAGAATATAAATCTTGGCTTGAAGCCCTGGCCCTATGGTTTTCCAGCAGCTGCATCTCCAAGTAAATGTGCAAATCAGTCAAAATGCAGAGAAGATCAATGAAAAGCCCAATTTCAGCATTGGATCCAAGGTATAGTTTTTCATGCCTCTTTATTTGTGATTCTTTATCCATTAATACATTCCAGGTTTCTTATCAATCAACATTTGTGGTTTAATAGTATTACATTATTAGGATGTGTTAAATTAGTAGTGAACATGCAAATATGATGTTGATTTTATGAAGCTTAGTCAATAAATAAAGTATATTTTACCTATTGTTTTTTTTTAAATATAGATTTCATTTATTTATTTGACAGAGAGAGAGATACAAGTAGGCAGAGAGGCAGGCATGGGTTGGGTAGCAGGCTCCCTGCTGAGCAGAGAGCCCGATGTGGGGCTCGATCTCAGGACTCTGAGATCATGACCTGAGCCAAAGGCAGAGACTTAACCCACTGAGCCACCCAGGCACCCCAATATATTTTACTTATTGTATCAATAAAGTCTGTTATAAATAATTAAGAAATATTTCGAGAGAATGTTGAGTGATAAGTAATCAAAAATAACTGAAGGGTCCCATAGAAAACTTGGGGGGGGGGTATCTTTGGGTTAACACTGAATTAAGCCTTATCTGGTCAAAAATCATTAGCCATAATGCACACACACACACACACACACACACAAATCAGTGATGGTTCCAAGTATTCCAGGCAGGAGAAATAGTGCCCAAATTCTGAAGTTGAAGTAAACTTGGCATGCTGGAAGAGGGGATAGAACATCACCATGGCTCAAACTGTGGATGAGGGGAGTGACATACGAGGGATTTAGAAAAAATAATTGAGCACAAATATTCTTTTTCATTGCCTTTCAATTTTCACATGGGCCAATTTTGTCAGCAAGTAGCCTGGAGCAGGAAAGAATGAAGGGCATTCTGAACTGAACCTACAATAAGAATATTTCTTATCAATGGATCAAAAAGAAAGCACTACTTGGCAGTCAATGGGGGTCTCAAATAATAATATATATGTTTGGTTTCATGAGCTTATAAATATGTTACAGGATGGGGGATGCTCACATAAGAAAGATAGTACCATAGTACCCATGGTACCCACTTATTGATGATGGAAGCAAATGTTTTGTGGCAAGCCCTCCATTTATGAAGTTTCTTTTCTGCCCAAGACAGTCTAATACAACACTTTCCAAAGCTATATAGCATGCCAAGGAACAAAGAAGTGTAAGAAAAAAAATGCATCAACCAGGACACAGGACAGTCAGAATACTGGACTAGAGCAGGGCACTGATGTTAAGCAACATTCAGCATCTACCTGCTGAAACAGATAATCTACAAAAATGCTATAGAGATTTATTTCTTTTTCCCACAAAATCTAAATGGGTGTTCCCAATAGGTAGGAACTTCTCCATGTTCTTCTCCAAGCAGTGATTCCAGCACCCTGAGCTTTTCTCACCTTTTTCTACCATCTTTTCATCTGCTCTTATCCACATCAAGCTAGCCGGGAAAGAACCAGGTTTGTTGGTGGGAAGATTCTCCATGGCAAGCCTCTGGGCATGTCCCACATCCACCCATTACAGACAGAGGCTGGGAATGATATGACTCTCTGGAAAGAGAAGGTAGTGAATTTGGGGAGAACAAATTGCAGCCCACCACCATGTAGTTTTTGGTCATCAGATAGCCTTAAAAAAGGTGCAGAATGGAAGATTTGCTGCTGACTCACTCCTCTGAAGTTCAAATTGACCAACCCAGGCCTGCTAAAATCACAGCCTCAGTCTTGCAGCTGCTAAATCCTGCCCCATGAAGCCCAAGTGCCTCACATCTGCCAAGAATTTGAACACCCAGAAATTCTGGAAATAAAAACGCCTATATCTGACCTTCTCTGATCTAACTTGTAAATTCTTTAGGCTACTTACTCCCTGCAGAACAGTCTTCTCAGATGGCTTTCACACTCCAATATTTTAATAAAAGCTTTGTGTCTTCTTTCCACTCATAGATCTCGTTTTTCTGTCCATTTCCAGCTGTGGCTTCACCGGCCCTGGCTGTTTAGGAGCCTAAGGCCAAAAGCATTTAGAGTTTAAGTCTGTGTACTTTCTGAACATGTACTTCTTTTATTAGTAGTAAGATTCTGATATTGCTTCCAAGTTCCGCATGCCAGTAATATACTTATAATTTTTCTTAACTATCATTGTCAAGCCTGCCTTCTTTTTTAAACCACATCTTATGGACTCTCATTTTAACGGCTGCTAACCTAAGACTACCTGTGATATTGCTTTGGGATAGGCACTCTGTTAATCTGATTTTTGTCAAAGAGCTGTCTTAATAGTCTTTTCTTTTTCAAGTTCTCCTTTAACATTACCTCACTGCTTGGTATTTTAAAACATTTTTTCCCCCAAGATGTTCTTGCTAAAAATCTTGGGATACCTTTCATGTCCTTCTCATTTATTTCAGTAAACTAGCCAATTATTTTTTGAACTCGTCTGTCCTGCCTAACACCTTCCTAAAATAAATACAAAATGAAAAGCAACCTTATTACTCTTTCCTAAACCACTTCCCTAAGATCTAAAGGACCAGTGTCTGTTTTCTCTCTGCCCTAATGTGAAGCAATATCCCATATTTTAAGAATTTATTGTAAACGTGGCTACATTCTTGGAATACATTTTCATATTAGGTGTATAACTGTTATAGCTAAAAAAGTAAATCATAAAAAATAAATAAATAGGGACGCCTGGGTGGCTCAGTAGGTTGGGCAGCTGCCTTCGGCTCAGGTCATGATCCCAGCATCCTGGGATCGAGTCCCACATCGGGCTCCTTGCTCAGCGGGGAGCCTGCTTCTCCCTCTGCCTCTGCCTGCCACTCTGTCTGCCTGTGCTCGCTCTCTCTCTCTTCCTCTCTCTCTGACAAATAAATAAATTAAAAAAAAAATTAAAAAATAAATAAATAAATAAATAAAACCTCAGTGGTTCATTCAGATACAGTTCAAATGGGAATTCTTTCTTTTTTTTTTTAAGATTTTATTTATTCATTCATGAGAGACAGAGCAGCAGGCAGAGGCAGAGGGAGAAGCAGGCTCCCTGTAGAGCAGGGAGCCCTATGTGTGACTCAATCCCAGGACCCTAAATCATGACCTGAGCTGAAGGCAGAAACATAATGACTCAGCCACCCAGGTGGCCCCATGTGGGATTCTTGATCCATAGTTCAGGAATCCAGGTCCTGCTATTTTGTGTCAGTGCCATCTTAAGCCCCAGGTAGATACATAACATATTGGAAATAGAGTAAGAGAGGGGACAGATAACCCTGCTACGTAATTAGGCACGGACATAGGTATCTATTAAATAACTTGGAAAGTCTGGTTGTTTCTGAGTCCAAAAAGTGCAGATAGGTTTTAGTGGCCATGTGCTACACATTGATTAAATGGGAATCATACACTAAGAGGTACGTACATGCTTTCAAACAGTGAAGCAACATTCCAGAGCAAGCTGTTATTAGAGATGCACTGCATCTACACAGAGTAGATGTACTTGAACTTAAAATACTAGTTATAGAGATTGCGGAGTAGTCTAGAACAATGGCTCTTTGCTTCATGTTTGGAGAAGTCCAGAAGTCTAGAAGTTGCATGAGATGAACAGGAAGGTTATGCTCAAGCTAACTGTAATGCAAAATGTATACTGATCTTTTTTTTTTTTTTTGGTTACTATCAACTAAGCCTACATTTGTCTTCTTAAATTTCTCAGTTAAAGAATCAGCGTTACCATTATTGAAGCAATCATTATAGTAAAAACATAAAGAATAGTTACATCTTGTCTATTGCTTTCGAGATTCTTCGGCCTGTTTTCCCTTTAAAATTCTTGAAGGTGGTTTATTTTTATCTTGGTGAGCAGCACACATTCCAATTATATTTAATGGCATAGGGTATAAGAAAGGCAAATATAGGGCTCTGCACCTGGCAGAGGATTTTGCTCACAAAAGCCCCATGAGCTGTGAAAGCATTAACATTTCATTCAATATATTTCAAATGTAAAAATGGAGGAAGGTTCAGGCTCAGGCAGCAAAATTCTGAAGAAGCTGGAAGTGGTCAAGTGGTCAAGCTTGTGTTAGAAATACAATGTGATAGTAGGACAGGGGACGTTACCATATAAAAAGGCTTTTAGGTAATGAGGAAAAAATATTTCAGATAGCACTCCATATCGCATTGTTCTCACACCACATAATCAAGGAGGGTTTTATATTAGCAGCATCAGAACTTCAGTTAGACCCACAATGGTATACTGACAAGTCGAACCATTCAAACTCCATGTTTATCGTGGATGTGTATAGAGGGAAATGTGAGCAAGATGTTAGAGTTCTGAAAGGATCACTTACAAGTAGAAGGTTGAGCAACTTGTCGACTCAGAAGAACAAAGCTTCTTAAACATCAACTAGGACAGCCTACCCACCACCATGAGGTAGGAGAGAGATGAAGTATAGAGACAGATCAATTAGAAGCAGCACGAGGGAAAAAGCATGGGGTACCAGATCAAACCCAAAATAAGAAGGTCAAGTATGCAACATCCTTATTTAATGGAGCCACAATAAGGCTTGCTTCTTTTTGGTGATGCCACATTTTCTACTCTCACCTTCTCTGAGTCACAGAGGTCACAAAAGTTCACTTCTTTTGCTTCCTTATTAAGAAATAACTACTTTCTCCAACTGCAGAGTATATTTTAACATTATTTTTTTTAGAGATTTTATTTATTTATTTGACAGACAGAGATCACAAGTAGGCAAACAAGCAGGCAGACAGAGAGGAGGAAGCAAGCTCCCTGATGAGCAGAGAGCCCGATGTGGGGCTCAATCCCAGAACCCTGAGATCATGACCTGAGCTGAACGAAAGCAGAGGCTTTAACCCACTGAGCCACTCAGGTGCCCCTCTATACTTATACACCTCATGGTGGCGGGTAGGCTGTCCTAGCTGATGTTTAAGAAGCTTTGTTCTATTGAGTTGCTAAGTTGCTCAACCTTCTACTTATAAGTGATCCTTTCAGAACTCTAACATCTTGCTTACATTTCCCTCTATACACATCCCAATAAACATGGAGTTTGAATGGTTCAACTTGTTTTTACTTTTGAATCAGCAAATAGACGTCAGATATTAATAAGCCTATTGCATAAAAAAGTGAACAAATGGGCTTCTTTAAATCAGTATATTTTAAATCTCTGAAAACCATTGAGTATTGTAAATATGATTATGCCAAGGATCATGCCCATTAATCAACACTGGTGTGTAACCTCAAGTAAGAAAGATAAAATTATAGTAGAACAGGAATATTAAAAATGATTATGTGTCTTTCTTGAAGTGGAAAGCAAGTTCTCATTAAATATTCATAGTATTCTAGTGTCTATTGACAATATTACTTGTTTTTGCAGAAAACGTCAGAAATAGACATGTTTTATTTTCTTAGCAATAGTAAAACATCCACTGAGAATGTAATAGATGGCTTTCTTTCTCCAAGTGGTTCCATCTCAACACAGTTTAGTGTCACATGAATGTAACAGTGATGTGTCTCTCTCTAAAACACAGCTTCTTCCTTATCTCTATAATCAATTCCTTTACATTTCTTAAGTTTCTCACTCTAATATGATTAAGGGTAAAATGATATTAAGTGCTTCTTGGCAACAATTGTATCACTTTCCCTGACCTTCAAATTACATATAACACTTATCTTGGACAAAGGTATCTGGTTGCTCAATGTTGTGGACAGCAATATTCGTCTGGCATTGTTAATATGATCAGCAGTGAAATAAAAAGTTAACTAAGCTTACATTTTTTATAACCCCGGGAGAAGTTTTAAAACCTTATTAGGAGCTTTTAGATAGTTGATGATAGAAAATCTGTCCCCCAGCATAAATGATATGGCAGGTCAAGCAAAACATCCCGTTGAAAAGTCTGTGTTAACTGTACAATATATATTTTTTTAAAGATTTATTTATTTGACAGGCAGAGATCACAAGTAGGCAGAGTGGCAGCCAGAGAGAGAGGAAGAGAAGCAGGCTCCCCTCGGAGCAGAGAGCCCGATGTGGGGCTCGATCCCAGGACCCCAGGATCATGACCCGAGCTGGAGGCGGAGGCTTTAACCCACTGAGCCACCCAGGTGCCCCAACTGTACAATATTTTTATTGTATTTGGAATACATGTAGCAAAAGGTAAATAAATTGGAACCACAAGACATAGTGACAAAGATTTGAAAAGCTCAAGTCAAAATGTGTTATTTATAAAATACAGTCTGAATGATTTGTGTACTTTGTATTAATGGTATTTATTCAACGATACTGATACTTTCCAGCCAAGATATAATTGGCATCTGTCCCAAGTACAGATAGATCGATAAAATGGCCAACATCCTTTGAAAATCCTTAGAATAGGGCACCTGGGTGGCTCAGTGGGTTAAGCCTCTGCCTTCAGCTCAGGTTAAGATCTCAGGGTCCTGGGATCAAGTCCCACATCGGGCTCTCTGCTCGGCAGGGAGCCTGTTTCCTCCCTCTCCCTCTCTGCTTGCCTCTCTGCCTACTTATGATCTCTCTGTGTCAAATACATAAATAAAATCTTAAAAAAAAAAAAAAAAGAAAATCCTTAGAATAAATTTGTGGTATCTCCGAGGCAAGGTCACTTAGTTTCAGAAAGTAGCAGTCAAGGAATAGCCTAATTTAACAAAACAAAACAATAAACTCAATATATGGAGATGCAGATTTAGGCTTATTGCATTTCTTATAAGATACAACAATACTTTTTTTTTAAATTGAGAATGTGGTATATGATAATTTGTAGTTAAATATACCCTAAAGAAGACCAGTAGTATTTCTGTACAAGAATATGGGTGCTTAAAATGGCAATCATCCACTCTAAATATTAAGTTGCATCTAGGGATTATGGTAATTATTGTTTCTTTTACCAAAGTTAATCTTATTACATGAATTTACAAAATCTCTGTTTAGTAAATTTTAACTTATATATTGAAATGACTGCTTGTATTTTTGGATTCATGGTTCTTTATACTTGATTTTTTTTAATACTTCTTTTTTTAAGATTTTATTTATTTTTTTGACAGAGAGCGCAAGTAAGCAGCAGGCAGAGGGAGAGAGAGAAGCAGGCTCTCCGCTAAGCAGGGAGCCTGATGCGGGGCTCGATCCTAGGACCCCGAAATCACGACCCGAGCTAAAGGCAGCCGCTTAACCAACCAACTGAGCTACCCAGGCGCTCCTTTTTTAATACTTCTAAAAATGAAACTAAAAATGAAAAAAAAATTAAGCACAACATATGAAAGTAATTTAGAGAAAGTTCAAAGAATAAAATTCCAGTTTTACTTTCTTCAAATAAATTCATTTTTAAGATTATTTATGTCACAAACCTATTTCAGAAAATATGCTATTATTTTTAAACAGTAATATTTCAATGTCTGTTAACACATTTGTAGGACTTAAAATTATTAGGCATATGTGGAAATATGTAAAGTAATTAGAAATACTCAAAAACTAGCGTGTTCTTTAAAAATTATTTTTTAATTCTTTTTTTTAAAGATTTTATTTATTTATTTGACAGAAAGAGACAGCAAGAGAGGGAACATAAGCAGGGACAGTGGGAAAGAGAGAAGCAGACTTCCCACTGAGCAGGAAGCCCCATGCAGGGTTCCATCCCAGGATCCTGGGATCATGACCCAAGCTGAAGGCAGACAATGACTGAGCCACCCGGGTGCCCCTATGTTTTAATTCTTATGTGCAGTTTTTTCCTTCAGGTTTTTCTGAGAAGAAATTTTTTAATACTGCTTTTTTGCATAATTTTTGGTGACACACTTTTTCTTCTCTGTAATAGCAAACTTTGCTATAAGAGTGAAATTCAGCACTAATTAGTTTCACAACTGCAGGCAGAGAATTTTCTTCAAGGAATCCATTTCCAATAGAGGGAAATATGTTTTGTACCTGGCAGGATATTCACAGAAATAAAATACTTAATGGCCATCTACTGTAAGACATTGAATTAACTGTAACTTATTAAAGTATAAAATGTCAAGTAAATATTTCTTTTACCTATAAAATATAAAAAATATAGAAGTATAAAATATATAAATAAAAATTATATTTCTTCTTGTAGAGTCTTGTCATGTCATTTAAAATAATTGTAGATTTTCCTCCCAATAGGTTTGTGGATATTGCCTATTAAATGCAAAAACTATTAAAAATTAAAGACAACTATCATATGTCAATTAAGTTTTATCAACCCAAAGGTGATTCTCTATTTTTTCCCCAAAATTTCTCTTTAATAATGTTTGGGCCTCCTTGCTAAAATGGATATTTTCTTGTACACACACAACATATCATAATTAACATATCATAATTATCCCTTATAAGATGTACTATGCAAAGTTAACTTTTTTTTCAGGATTTTATACATGGAGTCCTTTGATTTGGGCAATAAAAATTCATTAAAAAACTTCTCATTCAATACCACATTTTGGTTCTGTGAAGGTATTTTGAGATTTTTTGTTTATAGTATGAATAAGGTACAGAGGGAGAGGAAATATTTTCATGTGCTATCTTTTCCATGTTATATTTAGTGTGTCCATCTCACAGGTGGTTTCACACTTACACCCTTGGATATTACATACCTTCATATCTATTATGCCAGAAGTACTTTATTATCAGCGTGAACTCTAAACAAATATCTAAATACCATTTGTCTGAAAGCAGTTCTATATTAACCTTTATTTACTAATGTTGTCTAATTCGGAAAGATATATTCATGGTAAATACAAATAAGAAATAGTACAGAAAATATGTAACACTAAAGAATTTTTATAAAGATTTTGGACTCAGTTTTATGAAATAGTTACATAGATAAGACAATGTTATATATAATATTATATTCATGTTACTTTATCTTATTTTGAATCAAAAATAGCTTCCCTTAGTAATAAAGTTAAAACTGCTTTCCAACAGTTTATGATAACTATTCAGTAATTTTCACCTGTGGTTAGGCATTTTATTTCTTTCAAAATTTTACACAATAAACAATGTTACAATGAGTATATTGGTATATTAATCTGTGTTCACATTTCTTTTTGTTGTTGTTGTTCACGTTTCTTTGAGTTTGGTAGGATTAGTTTTTCCAGAGGGTAATGTCTAAATTAATTTGTTTAAATAATTTGAAAGATCTTGTGTCTTGACAAATCACTTCCCAGAAAATTATAACAATTTACTTTCACAGTAGTTTGTGAGAGTTTATAATATCTTTATCAGAATTGGATATTTTTATTAAAAATACAAAATCCATACTAAGAATTTTATTTCTGATATAAGGATGTTACAACTAATGTGAAATGACAGTATGTTACATCTATATTATATTATCTGTTTATCTATATCAGACCCATTATTTTAGATTCCATAGCCACAAATTGTGGATTTTCCTACTTGTTAAAATGCATTTGTAATTTCCAATCAATAGACCCTGGTGGTTTTCCTGGTTATTCAGGAAAATTTGTTTTTCCCAATGTGAATGTGCCCAGTTGAGATCTCACAGGGTGATACTCTGTCTTCTTCTTCTTCTTTTTCTTCTTCTTCTTTTTTTTTTAAATTTTTTATTTAATTCAATTAGCCAAGATCTAGTACATCATTAGTTTCAGATGTAGGATTCAATAGTTTATCAGTTGCATATAACACCCATTATGAATCACATTATATGCCCTCCTTAATGCCCATCACCCAATTACCCCATCCCCCCACCCATTTCCCCTCCCAGAACCCTCAATTTGTTTCCTATAGTTAACAGTCTCTCATGGTTTTTATCCCTCTCTGATGACTTCCCATTCAATTTTCCCTCCCTTCTCCTATGATTCTCCGCACTGTTTCTTATATTCCACATATCAATGACATGCTGTCAAGTGTCACTTCTCTTTTCAGCTTTCATGATGTAAACCAGAGTCCTTTTTGCAGTCTATTTAGTACCACATTTTTCACATTTTGTGCTTTTTGTTGGTGATTTTGCTATTTAAAATGGCCCCAGCATGGTGTGGTAGTGTTGTCCACTGCACTTAAACACAAGAAGGCTGTGATGTGCCTTACAGAGAAAATGCCTGGGTTAGAACAATTTAGTTCAGGCAGGAGTTGTAGTGCTGTTGGCTAGGAGTTCAATGTTAATGAATCAGCAACATATTTTAAATAATGTGTTTAAAAAGAAACACACGGGGTGCCTGGGTGGCTCAGTTGGTTAAGCAGCTGCCTTTGGCTCAGGTCATTCATCAGGGTCTTAGGATTGAGCACCATGTCAGGTTACCTGCTCAGCAGGGAGTCTGCTTCTCCCTCTCTGTCTGTTTGCTCTTTGTCTCTCAAATAAATAAATAATTTAAAAAGAAAGAGAAAAAAAAAAGAAACTCACATAAAACAAGGTTGTTTTATCCAGCTCATAAAAATATTGTGACCAAAGATCATGACAGCCTAACCCTGTATTTCCTCTAGCAGCAATAGTCCAATATTTACAAATTCAGTGTTTGTGTGGGACTTTATAGAACACAAAACAATTACAAATAATGAGAATTGACTACATCTATCTATTCATATATAAACCCAGTTTTCAAAAGTAAAGGACTTTCTACTCAGAGACTTACAAGGAAGAGAAATCTGAAAACCAGAATGGTAAGCAGATAATGAAGCTTTACCTACCATGGAATTATTAGAAACAAAGAGTGTGTGGTTTAGCAGCTCTTATGGTAGCAAGTGAGACCTTGGGCTCTATGTGACACAGGGATATAAATAAGACTCCTGGATAAAAGTAGAACTCTATTTTATACAGAAAAGTGGTTAGAATAATTTATATACTCGCAAGTATAGAGGATAGAGAAATGTGTCTCTTGCAAACTTGTTTTAAAATTACATACTACTATTATTACTATAGCTGTCTTAGACTGGGTTAGTACAACAAAAATACTATAGACTGGGTGGATTTTATTAACATTTATTTCTTTCTGTTCTTGAGTCTGGGAAGTCTAAGATCAAGGTACTGGCAGGTATGGTGTCTGATGAGAGACTCTTCCTGCTTTGCTGTGTCCTTATATGACTACAAAAGCAAGGAAGATCTTTGTGCTCTTTCATAATGGAACTAATTCCATTCATGAGGAACGAGGAAATTTTAGGGGAGACCAACCTTCAATCGATAGCAGGCTTATAACAATTCATTAATTTGGAAATACCAAAAATTAGGGTTGAATTTCAAATTCTCTTTGCCTTTACTGATGGTGTAACTCAAGCCTAGACATTTATGTTGATATGTCCCCAATAAGGTAACCTCCTGGAGCATCTGGTGGTGTCAAGACAAAACCACTTTGGTGAGAGACACCCACAATAAAGGCTTCAAAACATTTCCATAAGCAAAGCCACATAAACATAAACTTTAATTTTCAACATATTAAGAAAAACTTATAGCAACAATTCACTATGAATAATAATAAACATAATTAGTGAAAGTATATTCAGGATGACTTTTATAACATATGATTTATGTGTAGATTTACAAATGAGTATTAAAGGAGACATTTAAAGTATGACCAGGGACAACCACAGTTTAAAAATAAAACGTAAAATACTTAAAAAGTATGGGATGGAAGTTGAAAATGCAGTGATCAGAATAATATTCAATAGATGAGTTCGATAGAAATTATGTACAATGAAAGAATTATTATTGAACTGTAAAATAGATTTGAAGAAATTCTCTGGAGAAAAAGAAATGTAAAATATAAAACAGAAGTTGAGAAACATGGAAGTTAAAAACATGTTCTATCATGTATCTAAGAATTCTAAAATAGGAAAGAAAACATATATAAAGATGCTTAAAAGGCAAAATTTCAAATGAAAATTATTTTGAATATTTCAGAATTTGTAAAAGGCATGGATTTTCAGATGTGTAAGCATAGCAAGTCCAAACATGATTAAAACAAAACAGTTACAAACCTCTTCATACCAAAACTACATCCCTATACTTATTAATAATATGGTAGAACACAAAGAAAAATAAAGATTCTTAAAAACCACCAGAAATAAAATACATTGCAATAAAGAGGGAATAAATATACTGAAAGATAGAGCTCATGAGTATGGATACGAGTCAGAAGATGATGAAACAAAAAATATATAGGAGTACAGCAAGTTTTACATTATAATAATGTAAATAAAGGGCAAACATAAGTCAAACAAAAGTTGATGGAGCCTAATTAGTATCAAACACAATAGAAATTACTGCACAAGAACAATTTGTCAGGAGCACATAGTTATTCAAAATAAATTTTGAATCTAATTATAGGATCTGAAAAGATATTTTTAAAATATGAATGTAAAACATTAACTTAGAAAAATTGACAAAATCACTACATCTTTACAATATTTCAACACACTTGCTCAGTCAGCTATGTATTAAGCAAATAGTATCAGTAAGAATACAGATTATTCAGGAAATCAAAATTAACAACTTAATCTAATGTATAAGGATAAAACTTTGTACTCAAGCAATTAAGCTTCTAAAATTATAATGAGTAGTTTACATAATCTGCAAGCAGGCTATAAAATTGGAGGCAAGAGTTCAGTCTACCTACTGTTATGATCCCTATATACAGTAGGTACTGAGCCTGAAATTCCAGTTGTAGCCTCTAAAAGTTGGAAGTTCCCCTACAAAGCTGTAGCAGGCACAACAAGAAATTAATTATGAATAGCATCTACTTCAGGTTTCTTTCTTCCCAAATAAAATATAACCTGAGTGACTACTTGGCAGAGCCTAACTACATGTCTGTGCCTTAGCTAAAATTCCTTTTCAGAGGCAGGCTTCTACCGGAAGTAATTCTTTCCAGATGTTTGGTGTTTCTACAGGGTTCTATCATCCTGAGCAACAAAATTGGCATGCCATAATTGTAGAAAATCTCTCTCCTCCCACCCCACCCCTAGAACCATTTGCTCTTCAAATGTTATAGCTATTAAACCTGGAGCCATGTTCTCTTTTATGGTAAAGCCATTTGATTCCATTCAAAAGGTATGAAACTTTCTCATCTCTCCTGGTGCCAAATGCTCACATTCTGGAATACAGACAACTGTATTCTTGGGAAATAATTCTTGGGAATTATTCTTGGGAAAAATACAGACAACTGTATTCTTGGGAATCTATTCTTGGGAAAGTTAACTCTTTCCCAAGAATAGATCTGTTTACTTCACAGAAAGAAAGTTAACCTCTCTCTGTCTTTCTCTAGAGGGAAAGAGGGACAGATGTTTCAACTCCCATGTAAACTCCAAGATTCATAATTTCAGTGTTGCTCTCCTTATGGTATTACCCTGTTGTGTATTCATGTATTACCATTTGGGTTTTATGATGTCACCCTTTGTAGTACTGGGTGTGAGAAAATGGCATTATCATGCTACTGTAAATGCTATTATTGCTATGACTTATGAAGGCCTGATCTGATGCAGAATACACACATACACAGACACACACACACACACAACACACCCACATGCATACCTTCCAAGATGGGTAACATCTTGGACACTTTTCAGTTTCTGGCTGGAGAATTTCAGCTTCATAATGAGTGCATTTCTCAGATAATGAAAAGTTACTTAAATTTTGGCTTTTAGTGAAAACACGTTTTATTGCTAGAAAGTATACTAGATTAAAAATCATTAGATTCAGTAACTATGTGATAAAATTCAACAACCATTTATAATAAAATCTCTTATCAAAGTAAGAATAAAAGGATGACTTCTCAAATGGGTAAAATATATACACCAAATCCTAGAACAATCTAATTCTTAATGTTGAAACACTAGAAGAATTCTCTTTAAAATAGGAACAAAATGCTTACCTTCAGTGATATGCTGTTGTCATTATTCAAAAGAAATAAATGTGTGAAGGTTAGAAAAGAGGAAGCAAAACTGTCATTATTCACAGATCATTAGATTCTCTACTTATTCTTTACTTATAGTTCAATATAAACTGCACATAAAATGTTAAAATCAATAAGAGAGTTTATTAATTTTTCTCCATATAAAATCAATACCAAAAAGTCAATTACATTTTCATATACCAGGAGCAATTAGAAAATAAAAATTTTAAAGAGACCATTTGTAATACCAACCAAGACTACAATATATCCGATACATCTAATGAAAGTATGTAAGACTACTCAGAAGAATATTATGATTGTTTATATATTTATTATAAAGACTATAGCAATTGAAATTAATATGTTCATGGTAAGGAGAAAATACTTAAATTACCCCAGATTAGTTTTTAAACTTATAAAATCTCACTTAACACTCAACCAGGTGAAACTTGCCAAGTTTATTATAAAACCCACAAGGGAAAACAGAAGTCTCGCAATGGCCAAGAATATTTCATGTTCAAAAGTTGGGGGGGGGCACTGAGTGGCTCAGTGGGTTAAAGCCTCTGCCTTTGGCTCAGGTCATGATCTCAGGGTCCTGGGATCAAGCCCCACATTGGGCTCTCTGCTCAGCGGGGAGCCTGCTTCCCTCTCTCTCTGCCTGCCTCTCTGCCTACTTGTGATCTCTGTCTGTTAAATAAATAAAATAAAAAAAAATATTGGGGTGAGAGAATTTATTTTATTGCAGATCTCTAGTAAGGCTGTTGTAATTAAAAAGTATAACATTAGTGCAAAATAAACAGTAAGTCTATTACAACAGAAAACATAGCCCAGAGACTTAAACATAAAAAGTAGATATATGACACAGGTCATTTTGCAAAGGAAGTGAGAAAATTATAGACTGTGCAGAGACAACTAGTTACTCATTTAGGAAAATATATAAAAAAAATATGTGCATGTACTGTGCCCAAAAAAGCTATTTTAGTTAGCGTAAAGCTTCCATTTGTTGACTTGCCATTCCAATTGGAACACTTTTGAGAATGATAAGGTGTGATCACTAGACAGGACTCTAAAACAAAAGGGGTAAGCCCTGTCTCACTTGGACAAATGGGGCCATAAATGCTCATTTAGTCTTGACTGTGAAAACTATGACAAGCTTATGAATCTAAAAGTAAAACTTGATTGAAGTCTGTGTGTTTATTTCTTCACTGAATCCCTATGATCTAGATATTATTACAGACATACTCAGAGATATGGCAGGTTTGGTTCCAGACCGTCACAATCAAGCAAGTATCAAGATAATGGGAGTAAATGAATTTGTTTCCCAGTATATATAAAGTTATATTTACTTGGTACTACAGTCTATTAAGTATGCAATAGCCTTATGTCTAAAAACATGTACATACCTTGATTTTAAAAAATATATATTTTATTGCTAACAACTGCTAACCAACTTCTGAGCTTTCAGCAAGTCTTAATCTTTTTGCTGGTGGGGGTTCTTGCCTCTATGATGATGACTGTTGACAGCTCAGCATGGTGCTAAAGCTGGGGTCACTGTGGCAACTTCTTAAAATAAGACAGTGAAGTTTGCCATATCCATTGGCTCTTCCTTCACAAACTATTTCTCTATAGTATGCAATGTTGTTTGATAGCAGTTTACCCACAGAACATCTTTCAAAATTGGAGTCAATCCTCTCAAATCCTGCCACTGCTTTATCAGATCAGTTCATGTAATAATTCTAAATCCTTTGTTGTCATTTCAACAATCTTCATAGCAACTTCACCGGGAGTAGATTACCTCACAAGAAACCGGTTTCTTTGCTCATCCATAAAAAGCAACTCTTCGCCGGTTAAAGTTTTATCATGAGTTGCAGCAATTCAAATAGAATAATAATGAAGAAGGTTGAAATATTGTGAAGAATTACCAAAATGTGGAACAGATGCAAAGAGAACAAATATTGTTTGGGAGATGGTGTCAATAGACTTGCGCAATATAGAGTTGCCACACATCTTCAATTTGCAAAAACACAGTATCTGTGAAGCACAATAAAGGGAAGCATAGTAAAATGAGGTATGCTTGTATATTATCTTTATTTAGTCAACTACCAAGGATGTGTTTTTATCTGAGCTATAAAAGGAAGAAAGAACACATAGATCCATAAACATTTTAAAGAGGAATAAAATTGATAGCCCTAAGATTTCTTTGGCCTTGATCTTCCTTACAAATTATGAGGTAAATGTTTCCACAAAGTATAAAAATGACTACTTCAACAGAATGGGAAAGATGAAGAATAGTCCTATAAAAGAGGTAATCATGAGTAAACTGAGAATGGGAAACAAAATTTTGAGCAAAATCAAAAAGTGAGTTAGACTCATTTACAAATTTTTAAAGCAATGTCAATAATAATCAGTTGAGGGCGCCTGGGTGGCTTAATGGGTTAAAGTCTCTGCCTTCGGCTCAGATCTCAGGGTCCTGGGATCGAGTCCCACATTGGGCTCTCTGCTCAGCAGGGAGCCTGCTTCCCCCTCTCTCTGACTGCCACTCTGCCTATTTGTGATCTCTCTCTCTCTGTCAAATAAATAAATAAAATCTTTAAAAAATAATAATAATAATCAGTTGAGATGGTTTTCACACATGCCTGAAAAAAGAACACTGTAACTGTTCTTAGTTCATTTTTTAAGTATATTGAAGATGTATTGAAGATAGCTGAAAAGGACATATTGCTTAGCTTCTATTATGTCTTTATATCTAATCAAAAACTAATTGAAAATTAGAAGTAAATCTACCATTGTTAAATAAAATGCCCATTCTCTAGATACTTCAATTTCTAGACAGATTTCTAGATAAAATATCAATTCCTAAAACTTGTATGTTTGTATATGTGTATGAGGACAAATTCTTTATTTTTGATATGACAAATTATTATTCTGATGTTAATTTAATATTTAGGCTAGATTGGTTCTTTCTAATTAAATAAATAACCATTTAGCGAGTCTAATCTCTCTACGTACTTTGTGTCCACAAAGTACATAAGGCTGACATAAGGCTGTAAACCAGATTGACAAAAACCCTCACCTTGGATAGAAAATATCTAGTTAGGAAAAGCAGATTGTCTTTTTTGTGACTGATGGGATAAAGATAGTGGAAGAATTTCAATCTAAAATAAAACCAGAGGATATAAAATGGAGAATCTTATGCATTTGCCCTCAGGAAGACAAAATTTAAGGTTTAAGAGATTGATTTTCCATAAATGCCAGACTTACAGAAAACTGATACTGTTGGAATTTTCTTTTTAAAGAGTTTATCATTTATTTATTTATTTATTTTTATTTAAGAGAGAGAAAGAGTACAGGAAGAAGAGGGAGAGAGAATCTGAAGCAGACTCTGCACTGAGCACAGAGCCCCTCATAAGGCTTGATCTCAGCCAGGAGACCATGACCTTAGCCAAAACCAAGAGTCCAAAGCTGAACTGACTAACCTTCCAGGCACTCCTTGAGTTTTCTTGAATGATAGAAGATGATCAGACTTTGTTTCATTTCAACCTTGGGAAGCTTTTCAGAGTGACAAACAAATGGTCAAGATGACCCAAGGTAGATTTGTCCCACAAAGTGTATTGAATAGAGTTTTTTTGTGTGACTAGATTGTGTCCACTCAGGACATTTTCAAGGTTTTTTATTTTAACTGACTCTTTTTATCTCTCTTTTCTTCACATTCTCTGCCCATAAATATATCCTACCCCAAATCCTCACTGGACTCACCAGTAGCTTATCCCAAATTGCAATTCTCCTGATTTTCCCAAGTAAACTCATCATTCAAGTTTACCTCAAATGCAACCCCTCACTTAGGTCAACTAGTCCAAATTATTTACACATAAAACTAAACTTACATTTTATGGTGAGTGCATAAGGTGTCTAAAAAGATGTTAACTAAGCTCTACTTCAGGTCTTTGGAGAGAATACAATGATTAAATAATTTACTTATTACTTTAATATACCATAAAATCACGAGTATGATGTTTCTGCTATTTATACATATATTAACTGATAAAGTTATAATAAACTAAGGAAGGTATCTTCTTAAAAGCACGTGATCCAGATGGAGGCAGACTACCAAGAGACTTCTTGGGACCAATTAAAACCACTGGTAAATACTATGCATATTTTATGCTAGCTGTTAGAGAATGTAAATGGAGAACTGATTACCATTTCAACTGAGAACATTACATAATGGCTCCATTGACTGTACTTACTTTCAGGATGTTCATGTTCAATTTAAGACATGCATTATCCTCACATAAAGTTCTTTGTGGCTTCAATCTTGGCATTGTAATGGACTTTCTCTTACAAATGATTAAATTGCTCATATTTTTCAGTGAACATTTAAGGTCACTAGAGTGCATTTGAGAAATATTCTAATTCAAATAGACCAGTGACTCACTTTTAAAAAGGAACAATTCATTCATTTATGGCTGTCAACCTGGATCCAATGCACTGATATTTTAAAGCAGACCAATCTTAATTATTAAAGAGTATATTTTGTAATAATCAACAATTCCTCAACATACCTTTAGAAACTAGTTATAATTAAGCCCAATTCTTTTTTTTTTTAATTTTTTTTTAAATTTATTTATTTGTCAGAGAGAGAGAGAGCGAGTGAGCACAGGCAGACAGAGTGGCCGGCAGAGGCAGAGGGAGAAGCAGGCTTCCTGCTGAGCAAGGAGCCCGATGTGGGACTTGATCCCAGGATGCTGGGATCATGACCTGATCCGAAGGCAGCCACTTAACCAACTGAGCCACCCAGGCGTCCCAGCCCAAGCCCAATTCTGATTAAGATCATGTATACATCTCCCCTGTCTTATAGTGTAGAATAACTGACTTAGTTATGTATTTAAATCAGAATAAATCGAACATATGAGAAAATAACCTGGAAAAATACATACATATATATATATATTTTCAAATTCGTTTTGACCTTATAAAGGATGTTGTCACTGCTAGAATTAGAAATGAAACTGAAGAAGCAGATATTATGAAAATATAAATTGTAACTGTTGACATTTTAAAATCTATGTGAAACACAATCACTTTTATCAATCTATTTTAATTATCTGTATGCCGCCTTCTGCATTCTCCTCCCTTGTTATTATACTGAAAATTCTGAAAATTTTATGTAAAGGGCACAGAAAATGCACATGACTCTGAGGATAAAGATAAGGTTGACAGCAGAAGAACTTTCTTGAGCTCTGTGGTGTCTATTGCAACTCTGTAGAGATTGTAATCCAAGATCAGAAATGTTGATTTTTTTAAATCTTTTTTTAAGACTGATTATTTATTTTAGAGAGAGAGAGAGAGAGCATGCATGCAAGCATGGGGAGGGGCAGAGGGAGAGAATCTTAAGCACTCCCCATTGAGTTTGGAGCCAGACACAGGGTTCCATCTCTCAGGAGAGAATCTCCTGACCTCAGCCAAAACCAAGAGCCTGATGTTTAACCCACTGAGCCACCCGGGTTCCCACAGAAATGTTCATTCTTAATATGGGACTTCATGAAAATTCTTCTCAAGTATAAGAAAACAAAACCTACAGATGTAAAATATGTACTGAAAAGACTGCTTTGATAACACTGGCATAAATAAATGAGATTTAAATGTGAGGGACCAATTTTTTTAATTCATATTTAATTTTATGTCGAACATCATGGAAATGTATATTTCTATTAGTATTGTTATGATTTCTTTAGTATTATGAGGAATATTTTCCCTTTTAAAAAAGGGCAGGATGATTCCAAAATTTTGAGGCAACTATCCTGGCCTCTGTAGCTGTTCATAGTTGCTTTCCAGGGAGTAGGTCAATAAAAATAAAATACTCCCTAGTTGGAGTGGTGTCAAAAAGTTGCCAACAGCTGTATTCAGGATATGAAAAGATGATACAATAAGATTAAATAGAGGAAGTGAGATGGGAGAAAGGCTAGGAAAAATGATATCATAGTATTTGTTAGTGAACTTAAGACAAAACACCAGAATATATTAGATATATCTGATCATTCCAATGCTGCAGGCATATGTATAAGCAACAACAACAGCACAAAACCCAAAATAAGCACTAGGTACTCTAATCCGATTTTTGGAATTACTCTTTTTATTTTAGCTTCCCCCTCTTCTTCCTCCTTCTCTCTTTCTCTCCTTTTCCCTCTCCTCCTTCTTCTACCTTCACGTTAATCTCACATATAATTGGTGCTGTTACTTGTTCCTTGAAATTAAGTTTAACCCACACATTTATAGTTTTCAATATGGAGATAAAATTAAAAATAGAAAATAGGTGTTGGAATATTATCCTGTATGCCTGTTGCATTTTCAAATGTCTAAAATAGTACCTGGTTCATAGCCACTGCTCAATAAATATTTTCTGAGTGAAAGAACTGTTCTGCCTTCTTCTACACTTGTCCTTCTAAAATCTGCCCAAAAAGTTACAAAATTATTTCTGAAACATATCTTGAATCAGAACATACAATATTTTCTCCATAAATATTTGTCAAAATAAGTACTGAAAAATAACCATGTCATTTTTTCATTGAAATATCATAAATAACTTCTCATTGCTTCACGGCATGCAAGCCCATGAGTGCCCTCGAAGGTCTCGTCCTAGTCCACCTGCCCAGTCTCATCACTTTGCTCATTGCTTGCATGATGGAGCCCACATAATCTTCCACTTGTCTCAAACCATCTGTTTGTGTTCTTTCCTCAGGGCTTGAAAATTTCACAGTTCTCAATGTTCCCATCCCCCACTCAATGGTCTTCACTCATACATTAAGTCAGCTATTTCCTTGGTGCCATTCTAGCTTTTCTCGTCGTCTCTAATACAGAGAAAATATTACTGGCCGTCCGAAGACTGACCTCTTCATAGACACTATTTCTCATGAATTCATATTATTTAATTATCTGTTTATCTGTCTGTTCCATAGATGTTAACTTCACATGTGTAGGTAACTTATCACCGAGACCCCAGCCTGGCCTGTAGGTGCTTAATAACATTTTGCTGATTTGCGTAATTAATCCATCTTCGTTGTTGTGTAAGGGCCTATTTAGCGAGAGTGATTCCATCCTGTTAAACAGTGATTTTGTTGTTTATGCAGTAAAACTTAAACTGACCCTGCCCTCCTTCCCCCCAGGGGACTTACTTAAAAACATGTCCGGGAAACCAGTCCCAGGTAACAAAGCCCAAATACAAGGGTGGGTCAGGCCAGGTGGAGGTAGCCAATCTGTGGGGGCACATACTGTCTCCCTAGTTACCAAGGAGTAACCCAAAGGGCCCCACCCTTTGGGTGCCCTTTGAGTGCCAATTCAGACCAAGGTGATAGGCTAGTTCAAATATCTACTATAGGGTAAATTGTAATTCAATTGGTCACTTATGTGTGACCTAGTAGGACTGTGCAGCTTTCTCTGTGTTACAATCTCATTGGTCACCTGTGCATGGCCAGGCCCAACCACATGGCCTTTGCCCTTAAAAGCTAGTCTGTAAGGCAGAGAGTCGAACATCATGGAAATGTATATTTCTATTAGTATTGTTATATGTCCATCATTGCAGAAAGTTCTTTTGAACTTTCAGGTTGAGAATCTCTCCTGATTCTACAGTGTTTTACAGCTGACTCCCCAACTCACCAACATTTTTCACAGAAAGGTTTCTCCAAAAAATTGCCTTTCTTTTACAATACCTTAGTTATCTCCCATTTGATCTTTTAATTACTATAAACATGAAATACTTAAAAAGATTTAAAAGTAACATATTCTAAAGGACACTCATGTACCTACCTTCCAGATTTGGCATTTAAATGTGTGTTGTTGTATCAGATATGATTTATATCAGAAATACAAGGTTATATTATATACATATCTTTGGAGGAAAATGACTAAAATTAGTGTATATATTGTTCAGATTCATCAGATATACCTATATAATATATATACGTATATAATACATATACAAATACAAAAGGTGTTTTAAAATGCATAATTTTTCTATTTCCTGTTCTTTTTCTTTGTTGCTATTTTACTTTTTGCTGTTTCCTATTGAAATAATCAAGATTTTTGTTAATGTATTTCATTGGGAGCCATGAGGCCTGGTCAAGGGCATTGCCCTACTAGGTTAAGGTTTGAACTAATGCAGGCCTAACCCTGCAGAGGGCGGGATGGCCCCACAGGTGACTGCTGAGGGTGGGATCCCCCCCCCACCCCGCCCCGCAGATAAGCTTGGTCTGTTAGTCTCTTGCCTTTTCCTCTGATCCCCATATCTCTCTCAAAGAGCCCCTTGCTAATCTGCTGCAAACATCTCTCAGGCTTGTGGACAGGAGCAACTCTGAGGAGATAAATTATTCTGTACCTAGGACTATGGAGAACTATAGATGTGTACGGCAATAGACAGTTTCCTCTCTAAGTTGATGTTTGTCCAAGGCTTTCACAAACTGAGCCATTAAAATGCACCCTGCCTCCTACAAAGGTAACGTCTTCTTGTTCCTGCTTTTCTCCTATATACTTAGTTTCTTCAGATAGCTCCTCATTTTCCATTAACGTATCTCTTGTTTTACTACAGTTCTTTACTATCTAGTTTATCCCTAAAGCTCCTGTTTTCCATTAACCTGTATCTTATTTTCCTACAGTTCTTTATTATCTAGTTCATCCCTATAGCTTCTCATTTTCCATTAACCTATATCTTGTTTTACTGCAGACCCCAAAGTAAGTTATCAAAAAGCACATATTTGTGCTATCTCCCATGGCTTTCTGAGGGACATGATTACTCAAGAAGCAAGACCCTGTCCCCCATCCCTGGCACCAGTCTGTACCATTATGTCTTAACTAAAATAACGTGTGGTGAACAAAGAGAAATTATCTGATGAGTTCTTGTAACCCCCTACCCCAATTAAACTGCCTATACAAGAAGCTCGATAACCAGAGTAAAGATGGAGATGCCTGACTACTGACCAGAACTCACTGTGTGGCTCTCCCATCTCACCAACACCACCCCTCCTTTGGGGACACCTGCACCTGCCGAGGCTGGATGCAGGCAGTTCGCTAATTTGAATGGTAAACATTTATTTCTAATATACGCATATAGATGCATCCATGCATATTAATGCATTCTTATGTTTATAAAGCTACTCCTCCACAAGAAAAATAAGAGAACATGATAATTCTTAAACTGTGTTGTTACCCCCTCACACACTTGACCTCAGTTTTTAGATCTATTAATTCAAGATCGTTTTCGACATGCTTGCAAACTAGGAATTATTTGCTTTCTAAGGATATTCTTAGTTCGATTTATCCACATGGTTACCAAGTTCTTTGCTCATTGCTGCTCCCTACCTCCCATTTCTTCCTTTAAGATGGTCCTGTTTTCCTGTAGTTAATCTCAAGGCAGTTCTTTTGCCAAGGATACTTAGTGGTAAATTCTTGATTGTAATTGGTCTGAACTATTTTTGAGTCTATTGTTGTTAAGATTATTCTCTTTGAATTTATCAACATGGCTTTAACCTTCCTCTCTGCTTACCAAACTTTCAAGAAGTTTCTTCCAGACATTAGACTCTTAACCTCTTTTTTTTCCTTACTTATTTACAAAAACTTGGAACTATAAATTTTTTCTCTCTTTCTTTGAGATATAAATCTTCCCCTAGCCTCTTGCCAGTTTTTTTTCTTCTTTAAAATATTTTATTGAGATAAAATTGACATATAATTGTGTAAAGGCTTAAGACATAAAATGTGTTGACTTGATTGCAATATGATTACTACTGTAGCATTATCTAATACCTCTATCATGCCACATAATTATCACTACTTTCTTGTGGTGAGGACATTTAAGATCTAGTCTCTTAGCATCTTTGAAATTTAAATATAGTGTTGTTGGGTGCCTGGGTGGCTCAGTGTGTTGAGCCTCTCCCTTTAGCTCAGGTCATGATTCCAGGGTCCTGGGATCAAGTCCTGCATTGGGCTCTCTGCTTGGCAGGGAGCCTGCTTCCTCCTCTCTCCCTGTCTTCCTGCCTCTCTGCCTACTTGTAATCTCTTTCTGTCAAATAAATAAAATCTTTAAAAGAAAAAAATATATAGTGTTGTTTACTATAATCACTATGTTGTTCATTAGATCTCCAGAACTTAGTCATCTCCTACTAACCTCTTGCTAATTTGACAACTAAGGAATGTCTTTCTCTAGGACCTGGGAACCAGCCTTTTCGAACTTAATCATCCAAAAGATAATGCCTCTATTTTTCAGTCCTTCTAATGCTTCTATCTCCTAGTCCAGGGGCTAGGTGTCTAACTTCAATAAACTACAATTAGTAAACACAGATAGCCTAATCACATTAACCAACTTCATCTCTAAATTCACCACCACCTCACTTCCATGGGTAAAAACCTTCTGCCTTTTCTTTCAACAAAGTTTGATTTCTCTCACATATTGCAATTGTCTGAATCTCTATTGCAACAGTCTTGAATATAGTCACCTTTGCCAATTCAACTTATCCAATGCAATTTTTCCTTGACAGAATTTGTTGCACTACAGTTTCCCATGCTTATGTTTAATTTTATGAAGACTGTTTTCCAATACGAGAATTTATGTATTTTATTAATTCTGGAACACTATCAGCAATATTTCTCTCAACTATTGTCCTTGTCCCACTCTTTCCATCTTTTCTTCTTTTCCTTCCCATTAGCACACATTGTCCTTTCCAGCCCAGTTCTTAGATAGCTTTATCTTTCAAACACAGTTATGATTTAACATATCATTAATTCAATATCCTTATCAGACATCAAAATAAATTTAATTTGAAATGAATTCACACCTCTATTGTCCATTATATTGGCTTTCCTTTTATTTCATTTATTCATTCATCCATTCATTTATTCATTTTTTATTTGTGTCTCTGTGTGTGTATTAGATTTTTTTTCCATATCCAAGCTAGATGATAGAACTAAATTCTTCCTTAAAAATTTGTATAGTAAAGTCACTATTTCTTGATCTTCATGGAATTTAATAGCACTTTTTTTCTTCAACCACCTTTCACGATTAGAAAGTCTGGCTTCAGTCGATAATATAGGCGAAGGCCCTTTGTCTCTTTGCATCCATTTTTGGTCTCCTTTTCCCACTGCTTGCTTTAGGGAGTATGTTCCGACACAGAAAGTCTTTTATCTTTCTGTAATCCTCACCAATGTGTACTTCTATTCTGTGTCTGGAACACAGAGAAATTTATGTTGTTTTAGAGCTGAAGAGGAACAGAACATGCTACCCCAGAATGTGTCACTTGGACAGGTGGATTGTGTTGAGCTGAGGACAACCAGGGCTCAGTGAACTTGGAAAGAACTTTATACCTCTTCTTACCTGCTTAAAGGAATTGAGATAGAGGGCCTATATAAGAAAGAGAACTATTACTACTAGAGATAACTTTGTATATACCAAAGACTCATCTGCAAGGCATGGCATTTGTTTACCAAACATTTGCTCTTCTGGATTTCCTGTGAACTGCCTTTCTCCTCTTTAAAGCCCCAGAGCCCTACTCCCTTTTCCTTAGCTTAAGAGGATATATGAAAATTCCTCACCTGACTGCCAGGGAGATTCATATTTTTATGGGGATACTGTATGTACAAAAATGTGTTTTTCTCAGGTAATCTGCCTTAGGTCAACTTAATTGTTGACCAGCTAAAGAAAGAAAAAAATGGAGAGCTTTCCATCCCTAAAGGGTTCATCAACATGTATTTATTTGTTTTCTCTCTTCCTATTTATCTAACAGTGCTGTTTGGTGAGAAAAATGCATCAAAATGTGAATTCTCTGTACCATAGTAACAGGAAGCCCATGAACTGAGTTTATGATTTATTCTTCCATGTTGGCTGAAGATTTACATGTTAATGCTTTCAGTGAGTCTGAACTCTAAATTGACTGCCAACTGCCTTCTTGGTAACTCATCTGAATGTTTAATGGGCATCTTCAAGTTACAAATATCCAAATCAGAACTTCTCCCAATTTTTTTCTATTTCACCAAAGAAAATGGTGTTACATTCCTCCAAACCCACATGCCAAACAGTAATCCCAGATTTTCTTTTCTACATCAACTATATCAAATCAAATACCTATTCCTGATCTGTCCACCCTTTTCCATCTCCTTTGCTACTTTTTGAAACTGAACGACCACTATTCACTTATTCTTTATCCTGTCTCCTTATTTAAGTTCTTCATAGCACTTACCGCTTCCTAAAACTATCTTGTCTTGCATTTATTTATGCATTATCACTTACCTATTAAAATTTAAGTTCCTTAAATTTAAGTCATTGCCCATCATATACATTGTTTACTTCCTGTGTGCCGATCTGTGTCTGGCGCATTGTATAAACTCAACAAGTCTTGGGTAAATAAATGAAAAATATCCACAAGAATCAGAGAGCTCAATCAGACTTTGAACTCTGGTTTTCTGGTGCCACAGCCCACTTTTGTTTCTCTCTAATATATAGTATGAAAAACACTTAACTGTTATACTTACAAATTTTATAAAGGCTTGGCTTTGTATATAAAGGGAAATCAATTTAAAAATTTTCCATTGCTATAAAAGAGTTTAATTTCTTAATAATCTTGTTTATTCCCTGCAATATATTATGATATTTAACTGTGTAGGTTTGCACCAGATGCCACCTTCAAACAAGATGAATTTCAAAGTCAGTTGATCTCAAACTTTGATACAAGTATTTATGGAGCTAACTAAAATTTTATAAGACCTGGCTACTTCTCCAGTTCTTTTGAATTAAACTCTCGATAGGTTTTGATCTACTGAATATTTCTGTTTCTTCACCTGTAAAATGGTAAAATACTTAGCAGCTGGAATTCATCTGAGTATTAAATAAGATGATATATGCAAAACCTCTGTCCAGCATGCAGTGTATACATGTGCTTGAAACTCTACTATGATCACAAATTTCTTTAGAAGTTTTCAGTTTATTATATATTACCCATTTGATGCCTAATATCTGGGAACTGATGCAGGCAAAAGCAATAAATATTGAGCATGAATTCAAAGTTAGCTATTAATCAGAATTTTTTTTTTAAACTCCTTAGGTTACACATGGGTCCCATTTGGATAATAGATTGTATTTCACTTTTGAACTTGATGAATATAAATCCTGAAAGGTGATTGTGAGTTGTTTATGAAGTACAATGTAACTCAAAAAATGATTTACAGCATTTTTTAGGTTTATTGATATTTAAATGTGTATGCAAAATGTGTCTTTACTTCATAAATTTTTAAATAGCAGTCACACTGGAAAATGCTGATAAAAATTTACAACTTAAATTCCATCCATCATCTAATTTTCATTCTCCAAATCTTTGATGACAAATGTGCATGTGTGTGTGTGTTATTGTCTCTTGTTTTCCCACTGAATGAGAAATGAGCAAGTACACACAATGGCCAGAACTTAGCTTCTAAGTGTTATTTTTTTACATGAAAGAAACAAAGGTTATTTGGAGAAGTGGCTGATTTCTACTCTGGGGCATGAACTTCTTGTGCCAAAAAAGAGAGAAATGTTTATCTACCAATATGGTCACATCATATGACATACAAATCAGCTTAAAGAAAGAAAGAAATTTTAACTTTAACAAATTTTTCATTGTTCTTAACATTGTAATTCTGGAAAAGCCCCATTTAATCTGTAATTTAATATTTCCATTTTTAAAAAACTGTTTCACAAAAGTATTTGTTAAAATTGTTAATAATAACTCAATATTATTTCTGTTTATAATTAATGCATAAAAATGATTTTAACATTCAATAAATCTTAAGTTTTTATAGTCCTATATCTCAATAACATAAAAAAAAGAATTTTGGAAAAAAAAAGAAATTGGGATTAACTTCTAAAAGGTACCAAATATTTCAAATAAATATTATAAACTTTATTTTATTCTTTAACATATTTTATACTGCTATTTGCCTCTAATCTATAGCTTGGTTTTAAAAAAGTTGATTTTTAAAGAAAATATATATTTGCTCATTTAACTACTGATGTCAAATATATATCTCAATATACATGTCTTTATGATGACTTTCACCTTTTCTCTATGTTCCAAATGAAAAATTAAGGACTTTCTTATATATTATTACATATGTAATGCTAACATGTTTCTGTTTTTTTAAGATAATGCTCAATGTTAAAATCTTTTAGTGTATTTAATTATTAATAAATTCATGTTATTCCCAGGACATTTTGTCAGCTATAAAGACAGACCTGTGTAATGCTTTATTAAAAAATTTTTATTAGCTTGAGTGTAAATGCAGTCTTCATGTTCTGGTCAGCTAAATTCTAAATGTCAGACATTTCTTTAAATGCAAGATGACTGCTCACATCTGAGACTATTCTACACTGTAATTTAGCACAAATTTGGGATTAACAGTAGAAACTAGAGATCACCTCAGAGATCTCTAATTATGGCTGTTGCACTTTAAACCTTAAAATATTGGGCATTCATAATATTCTATTAGGTAATTTCCAAAAGTCTTGGCACATGTAACAAAATTTATTTTGCTAGTATTGGTGGTCTTGAGAGTTGGATTGGAAAAAAAATGAAAAAGGAAAAATAAAGAGCTGCCATGAGTTAGGGGATGTTTGAATATTATAAGTAAAACCAAATCTCTTTTTGCCTTCTCCTGGGAACATTAGTAAATAAACTTGTTTCCTCTTGGGTATTAATACAAGAGAAGAGCAACAAGGTCTTTATGCTCAGTTAAATGACATGTTAAATGTGAAATATTGTTTAAGAAGATAGAAAAATTATAGGACATTCAAACTAGAAGGAAATAAAATCATATAAAACAGATTATGAAGAAAGAAACATTTTATCAGGCAACTAGACTATACTCTTTACTTAATTGTACTCTGCAATATTTTTTAGACATGTCATGGTATTTTCACTTATATATGAAAGAGAAATACCTTATATTATTTAAAATACATTAAAGAGATGAAAAAAGTCATGCTTTCATGAACAATTCTTTCCACTTATATTTAACTTCATTGATAAATTCTTGGGGTTAGAGTTGGTCAAGTTATAAACTAAAGTATGTTTTTTTAAAGAATCACTATTTTATTTTTAGATGAATGTTTGGAAAGCAGTGGATGAACACTGATCTCTTTAGGGTCAAATTGCTATTTTATATATTTTATATATAAATGTTCATGAAATAGTATATAATATCTTAAAATAAAATTTTGCAAGTAGCTAAGTAGAGATTCTTTGTAATGAAACACAGTGTCCTCTTTTACCATATGTTCTAAAATACTAATGACCTGAACCAGAATCTTCATTAAAAGAGAGGTCATGATTTGTGTTCTCTGCAGTCTCCAATGAGAGGAGATAAATAATTTCACTAATTCTTGTTAACAGAGACATAAAAATTTACTTCATTCCCCTGATACACTTGCTTACTTTCTAAGTGTGCTCTTTTATTAGCATCTGAATCATTAAGTAGGTTCAAAGTGCAGGATTTAATTAATGTACAGTCTTTAAAATGACAAACCATTGAACATCAGTGGCTACATAAATGACCATATGGAACTTCTAAAGAGGTAAATGTCTTCATTATGTGAAAAACATTATTTTTTTTTCTTTTTCAGAATTATAATAACTCTTTTGATAAGGTAAGAGGGAAAAAACAAAATTAGTAAGAGAAATGATAGGAAGTGAGGCTAGAAAAAATCCAATGCTTTTTCAGGGAGACCTTCTATGCTATGTTAAAAAAGTCTGAATTTATTCCAGGAGTAACGAAGACACGGAGAAAGGTTGAAAATGGTTGAAGGATTGGATTCATAACAGTGGGTTAAAAATAATCTTTTTAATTGGAAAAATATTAGAGTCAGGAGAGTTATAAGGTGGGGTTCCACAGAAAGAAAGGTGGGTACCTATACTACAATTAGTAGCTGTAAGAATGAGTGTGGGAGTTAAACTGGGCATGTGTGTGACATGCAGATGATGAAGCCTAGTAGGAACCACTTTTGTGATGTCAGAAATGCAGAAGTAAATATTAGAATTTATCCCAGATTGATTGTAATGGAAGATAGGGATAATGTTGCCTAGAAATTATGCAGGGTGAGCAGAAAAGCAGAGTAATTAAGAAAAACTAATTTGATAGGACTGGTGAAAGAATAAGAATTGACAAAGTGAGAAAAAGCATTTTGAGATGTAAGTGAATGATTTTATGTTAACCAAGCAAATCTACAATTTTAACAACAGACAGAATGGTCTCCAGAGTCATATAGCACAGCTTCAGGTGAGAAATTGCTGAGAAATTGAGATATTAATATTGATAATGATAGAAGACATCAATAATTATAAGACATTTATTTTGTTAATTTTTCCTTGTTTAACTTTATATATATTTTCTTATATTAATCTTAATTTCTAGTTATGAAATATTCTATTTATTTGCTTGTTAATTTGGTTTTCTATGTGCATTCATTCACTCTCCTTTCCTCTCCACATCATACCTATATTCTCCTTCCTTTTCTCTTAATTAATAGAAATATGGAATTATATCATAAAAATTCAATAGTACTTTCAATTTGAGGTTCTTAAAAATAAGTTGTGTTTAATATTTAACATTTGTGCATAAAGAAAAAAAAATGTGGGGCACCTGGGTGGCTCAGTGGGTTAAAGCCTCTGCCTTCGGCTCAGGTCATGATCCCGGGGTCCTGGGATCAAGCCCCACATCAGGCTCTCTGCTCAGCAAGGAGCCTGTTTCCTCCTCTCTCTCTGCCTGCCTCTCTGCCTACTTGTGATTTCTGTCTGTCAAATAAATAAAATCTTTAAAAAAAAAAAGAAAAAAATGTTGGTACATTATCATACATCATTCTGGATTGTTTCTTGTTGCTAGTATGCAAAAAATTTATCTGTTCAAGAGATAGAGAATAATTTCTTAAAAAGTCAAATCAAATTAATAAATAAAAAACTAGAATTTGAGAAAATAAAGGCTACATTCTATTCATAACATTAGCCACCACAAGAAATATAACTATTACAATGAAAGGAATAGAGGGGAGAAAAATGTATAAGACTTTAATTAGTAAACATCATCCTGAATATACTTAATCTTTCTTTTGCCCTTAGAAGAAACTATTGGAAAACATATACTTTTTTTTTTAAGATTTTATTTATTTGTCAGAGTGAGCAAGCACAGGCAGATAGAGTGGCAGGCAGATGCAGAGGGAGAAGCAGGCTCCCTGCTGAGCAAGGAGCCCAATGTGGGACTAGATCCCAGGATGCTGGGATCATGACCTGAGCCGAAGGCAGGTGCTTAACCGACTGAGCCACCTAGGCGTCCCAGAAAACATATACTTAACAAGTTACTGTTTAAGTTCTTCTACTACTTAATGATTTCCGGATAAATTTCTGAAGCTAACTAGAAACAAAACCCAAGTCAGGAGGTTCAGCTTTATAATCTGCACAGAAAGAATGCTTCTTTAGGAATTTCAGTTAGGAATAGATGGCAAGAGACCAAATTGTAATCAGCTCCTTTAAAAGATAAAGCATTCAAGGTTTAATGTAAATCAAGACCAGAGTTAACACAGAAGTGCTGTAAAGGTTTTTGTTTTGTTTTGTTTTTTTCCAGAGGTTGTTACTGGTTTCTCATTTCTCACAGCTTGAATCCAGTGCATGTCTCTAGCTATGCGCCCTGTAGATTCTCATCACACAGAATTCATCTGTGTGCTTCTGCTTCAAGGCCACTATCCATTACCTCTGTCTCCATTCACTAATGCTCTGCCCATGGTTCTCTTGGCATTGAACATTGCTGCCACACTCATTTGGTCTTTTCAACCTGAAACAAACTGAAGCTGTAAAAGAAATCTAGAGGACACATGTTGAGAAAAACTGAGCTAAAGTAGGAGTGATTATCTTTCCCACAAAGTTTCTTATTCATAATCCTTCAATTCTCAATAAAATTCTCAAAAAAACAAATTAGGTTATTTACCATGTCCTAGCCACAATCTTGCCTGAGAAAATAAGAATACACCAAAATAATGTTTAGCCTTGACTTCATTTGATATATACTCTAGTGTACATTTGTGTGTGGATTATATGGATAAAATATTAATAATACAATATGAAAAATCATATGATCATTAAGCCGTATGCACTGTATGAACCCAAAGGACTCCAAGTAGCTGGTAGTGGATATGCACCTGCTTGATACCTCTAACACCTATATTTACCCACAAGGACATTAACTGCATGAGGGAAGGGGTAGTTTGTTTGTTTCCTTCACTTTTCTATACCAAGTCCTGGCAAATGATCCAGGCCTCAATAAATATCAGTTGAATTAATGACTGAATCGCTTCTAAGTTTTTGAACAAGAATCACATTCTCAGTAAATTCAACTTCCTTTTCCAAAGAAAGCAATCAAAACTATGACCAGTTATATAATGGTAATACCTCTCACTCCTCAAAACCCTGCTCTTCTTAATAAAAAATATATGAAAAGAAAACGCTCTTAAAATGAAAAAAAAAAAAAAAGGTTCTTTTAATGTAAACCAACTTTGAAACCAATAAATTCCTTCTTTGTTCAGATTTTTACCCAAGGATTGCCCGGTTTTCATAAGGCCTTCTTGTGAGTGTGTGTTTTTTTGTTTTTTTTTGTTTGTTTTTGTTGTTTTGTTTTTTTGCCTCAACACTTTCATTTACAACAAACTTCTGAAGAAAATCATGACAGAATATTATCCGGCTGTTGTTTTTGTTTTGATAAACATAGTTGGAGTTTCATGGTCAAAAAGTTTGAAGTGGAATAGAATAAATAAATAGATGATGAAAAAATTCAGATGACTGGTAGCTTCAACTTCTGAGAGGGGAGGGAAACAAGAGGAGGAGGACAGGTTGCCTTTATCTTGCATTTTTTTTCCTCCCGCATTCTCTATTAGTTGTTCAGCAGGTGAATGTGAGATACACCCACACCTTAGCATCCATAGAGAGAATTAGACCATGTATTCTGTCTTTGAGAAAAGGAAGACAAGCTTCTCTGAAGCTAACAATTTCAATTTCAACTGAACATAAATCTTAAGAATTTCCAATTCTTCCCTTAAGATAACCTAATATATATATATATATATATATATATATATGTCAAAATACTTCCAATTTCCCAAAGGTTTCTATAAGAAAAGCAAGGAGGAAGAGGTTGAAAAATTCCCCCACCTCCCAGGTGCCTAATTGTCCAAGCAACTGAGCTTGCTTTTATATATGCTCCTCATGCTACAGATGCCAACATAGAAAAAACACAAAGAGAAATATACTGGGGAGAGTTTTGGATACTAAAATAAATCAATAGACAAATTAATTAGTTATTTCATTAAATACTACGAAAGAAGCTATTACAAAAAGATATTACAGAGTGTTGAGGATGACTATCAAAACTATGAATTAAATAGAAATGAGCAAAGCCAATATATAAGAGAAGACAGAAGGTTGGTTTGCTAGGAAATGGTTAATTTTGCTAAGTTTTATAAAGAATTTGGCTCTCTGTAAAACTTACACACTTATTTGGGGTTTTGCTTGTTTGATTACTTGTTTAAACTATTATGGAACTGTAACATTATATATGTACTACTTTCTTTGTATAGCTGGGGAAGGAGGGACATCTGAGTTCTTAAAGAAACTATGGATCCTGGATTATTATATTGTTACATGTAAATCAAAGCATTTTCTACATGCACACAATTAAAAATAGTCAGTATATATTTTTTCCTAATTAGTTGTTTCATTATAATGGGCATACACATGCATTATACAATAAAAATGGGAAAAAGGAAACCTCTCATATCTCATTTTCCAAAGGATAAAAAATTAATGTTTTTAAATTTATATATATCCTATATATATATATATATATATATATAAATACAAGTTTCATATGGTTATATTATATATCTGGCTTATTCTTAATGTTATATTATTAACGTTTTTTAAAGATTTCATTTATTTATTTGACAGACAGAGATCACAAGTAGGCAGAGAGCCAGGCAGAGAGAGAGAAGGGGAAACAGGCTCCCTGCTGAGCAGAGAGACCAATGTGGGGCTCGACTCCAGAACCTGAGTGGAAGGCAGAGGCTTTAACCTACTGAGCCACCCAGCCACCCCGAACATTTTCTAAGTCATTAATATTCTTTGAAAAAGCTGATATTTCAAAAAAAAAAAAAAAAAAACCCTGATGTTTCATGCCTGCATTGTAACTTATCCACTGAATGTACCATAATTTTAAAAATAATATTTTACATCCTAACTCTTAATTAATCAACTTTATATTTAACTTTATATTTAACACTGTGATAGAGACCATAATTTAATATTGATAATACCATTTATATATGTATCCCCTGGTTTTTGAAAGTTTGCATTACACCAGTTTACTTTTACAAAAGGACTACATTAGTACCTCATTTTATTGTGCTTTCCTTTATTGTGCATCACAGATATTGCATATTTTTATAAATTGAAGTTATGAGGCAACATGGCATTAAGCAAGTCTATCAGTACCATTTTTTCCAACAGCAATTATTCACTTCAGGCTCTGTCACATTTTGGTAATTCTTATAGTATTTCAAGCTTTTTCATCATTATATTTGTATGGATATCTGTGGTAAGTGATTTTTGAAGTTACTATTCTAATTGTTTCTGAGCATCAGGAATCACACCCTTAAGAGTCAGGGAACTTAATAAATGATATGCGTTCTGACTGCTCCATTGATGGACTGTTCTCCCATCTCTCTTTCTCTCTCTTCAGGCCTCTCTATTCCCTGAGACACACAATATTGAAATTAAGTCAGTTAATAACTCTACAGTGGTCTATAATGATTCAAATGAAAGAAAGAATTGCACATCTCTCAGGGTAAAAATGATTAAGTTTGGTGAGGAAAGGATGTTGAAAGTTGAGATAGGCTGAAAGCTAAGTCTCATGCACCAAACAGCCAAGAAATGAATGCAAAAAAAAAAGTTCCTGAAGAAAATCAGAAAAATCAGAATGCTACTCCAGTGAATATATGAATGATAAGAAAGACAAACAACCTAATTTGCTGATATACAAAGTTTAACTGGTCTGGATAGAAGATCAATCCAGCCACAACATTCTCTTAATATGAAACCTAATCCAGAGCAAGGCCTTAACTCTTTCAGTTCTACGAAGACTGGGAGATAAGGAAGCTATAGAATGAAAGTTGGAAGCTAACAGAAGCTGGTTCATGAGTTTTTTGTTTTGTTTTTGTTTTTGTTTTTGTTTTTGTTTTAAGATGTATTTATTTGAAAGAAAGAGAGAAAGAAACAGAGAATAGGAGAGGGGCAGAGGAAGAGAGAATCTGAAGCAGACTCCCTAATGACCATGGGGGCCCAATGCAGAACTTGTTCTCATGACCCTGAGATCATGACCTGAGCTAAAATCAAGAGTTGGATGCTTAACTGACTGTGTGACCCAAGTGCCCCTGGTTCATGAGGGTTTGTTTTGTTGTTGTTGTTGTTCATGAGGTTTAAGCAAAGAAGCCATCTCCGTAGTATAAGAGTGACAGGTGAAGCAGCAAGTGATGAAGTAAAAGTTACAGCAAGTTATCCAGAACATCTAGCTAAGACAGTTAATGAAAGTGGCTACAAAACAGGTTTTCAACAGAGATGAAACAGCCTTCTTATTGGAAAAGATGCCATCTAGGACTTTCATAGTTAGAGAGGAGAAGTCAACGCCTGGCTTCAACACTTCAGAAGATAGGTACATTTCAGAAGATAGACTAACTCTCTTGTTAGAGGCTAATATGATTGTTGACTTTAAGTTGAAAGCAATGCTCACCTACCATTCCAAAAAAATCTTAGGGCCCTTTAGAATTATTTTAAATCTACTCTGCCTAGGCTCTACAAATGGAACAACAAAGACTGGATAATAACACATCTGTTTACATGTTTTACTGACTATTTAACCACACTGCTGAGGCCTTCTTCTCAGAAAGAAAGATGCCTTTCAAAATATTACTATTCTTTAATAATAAATTTGGCCACCCAAGAACTCTTATGGAAATATATAAGAAGTTTAATGTTATTTTCATGGTTGCTAACACAATATCCATTCAGTAGCACATGGATCAAGAAGTACTTTTGATATTCAAATCTTAATATTTAAGAAATATCAGGGTGTCTGGGTGGCAAATCTTTTGGGTGTCTGACTCTTGGTTTCAGCTCAGGTCATAATCTCTGGGTCATAGAATCAAGCCAGGCTCTGCACTCAGCTCAGAGTCTGCTTGAGATTCTCAAGCAGATGCTAAGTGAACGAATTGCTGCAATTTCTTGAGGAAACTAGGAGTTGCTTCTTATGGTGGAGCAAAGAAAGTGCTGTCTTGAGATGGAATCTTTTCCTGGTGAAGATGCTGCGAAGACTGTTGAAATGACAACAAATGATTTAGAATATTATATAAGCTTAGTTGATAAAGCAGCTGTAGGTTTTGAGAAGATTGACTCCAATTAAAAAAAAAAGTTCTACTGTGGTTAAAATGCTATCAAACAGTGTGACATGCTATAGAGAAACCATTCAGGAAAGGAAGAGTCAATAATGTGGCAAACTTCATTGTTGTCTTATTTTAAGAAATTCCCACAGCCACCTACAACTTCAGCAACCACCACCCTGATCAGTCAGCAGCCATCAACATCAAGGCAAGACCGACTCTACCAAGAAAAATATTAAGGTTCACTGGAAGCACAGATAATGGTTAGCATGCTTCAGCAATAAGGTGGTTTTTAATTAAGATATGCACATCTTGGGCACCTGGGTGGCTCAGTGGTTTAAAGCCTCTGCCTTTGGCTCAGGTCATGATCCCAGGGTCCTGGGATCGAGTCCCGCATCAGGCTCTCTGCTCAGCAGGGAGCCTGCTTCCTCCTCTCTCTCTCTCTCTCTCTCTCTCTGCCTGCCTCTCTGACTACTTGTGATCTGTCTGTCAAATAAATAAAAATAAATAAAAAATAAAAAATAAAAATAAATAAATAAATAAAAGATACGCACATCTTTTCTTAGATATAATGCTATTACACACGTGCCAGACTACAGTATAACATAGACATAACTTTCATATGCACTAGGAAACCAAAAACTTCATTTGACTTGCTTTATTGCCATAGCCGTTTTTTGTTGTTTCTTTTTTGTGCGGTGGTTTGGAACTGAACTGCAACAGGTATGCCTAATACCTGTTTTTAGTAGCTGAAAGAAATCCAAAGAGGATTTTCACTTTTAAGAAAAATAGCAAAAGGGCTAGAGGAGGAGCAAGATGGCGGAGAAGTAGCAGCTGAGACGACATCAGGTAGCAGGAGATCAGCTAGATAGCTTATCAAAACATTGCGAACACCTACAAATCCAACGGGAGATTGAAGAGAGGAAGAACAGCAATTCTGGAAACGGGAAATCAACCACTTTCTGAAAGGTAGGACCGGCAAAGAAGTGAATCAAAAGTGACGGGAGGATAGACCGCGGGGGAGGGGCCGGCTCCTGGCAAGCGGCAGAGCAACGGAGCACTAAATCGGGACTTTTAAAAGTCTGCTCCATGGAGGGATATCGCTCCAGAGGCTAAACCGGGGTGAAGCCCACGCGGGGTCAGCGTGGCCCCAGGTCCCGCAGGGTCACAGAAGGCTTTCTGAGTGTCCAGGGCTAGCAGGTATCGGAGTGGGAAGCTGGCTACAGAGACAGAGCCGAAGAGTGAGCTCTCAGCTCGGGGTTACCTTGAACCGGTCGCAGGCTGGGTGAGCTCGGAGCGCGGCCAGAGGCGAGGGAGATGGGAGTAGCCGGGACTTTTCTCTGAGGAGTGGAGCCCCGAATCTCAGCTCTTCCGGGCCAGAGACTGGGAGGCCGTCATTTTCATTCCCGTCCTCTGGACTCTACGGAAAGCGCTCAGGGAACAAAAGCTCCCGAAAGCAAAACCAAGCGGATTACTCAGCCCCGCCCCTGGGAAGGGCGGTGCAGCTCTGCCTCGGGCAAGGACTCTTGAGAATCACTACAACAGGCCCCTCCCCCAGAAGATCAAAAGAAATCCAGCCAAGAACAAGTTCACTTAACAAGGAGAGCAGCGGAACTCCAGAGGAAGAAAAAGCATGGGCGGAATTCATGGCTTTCTCCCCATGATTCTTTAGTCTTGCAGTTAATTCAATTTTTTCTTTAAAGGGCATTTTCCTAGGGTCTTTGCCACCCTTTTAGTATTTTATTTGCTCCCTCATATAATCTTATCTGGAAAAAATGACAAGGTGGAAAAACTCACCACAAAAAAAAGAACAAGACAGTACCAAAGGCTAGGGACCTAATCAATACAGACATTGGGAATATGTCAGATCTAGAGTTCAGAAGGACAATTCTCAAGGTTCTAGCCGGGCTTGAAAAAGGCATAGAAGATATGAGAGAAACCCTCTCTGGAGATATAAAAGCCCTTTCTGGAGAAATAAAAGAACTAAAATCTAACCAAGTTGAAATAAAAA
>PISX010010133.1:0-71879 GCA_004024625.1 Mellivora capensis
CCTAAAGATACAAACGTAGTGATCCGAAAGGGCAGGTGCACCCGAATGTTTATAGCAGCAATGTCTACAATAGCCAAACTATGGAAAGAGCCTAGATGTCCATCAACAGATGAATGGATAAAGAAGATGTGGTATATATCCACAATGGAATACTATGCAGCCATCAAAAGAAATGAAATCTTGCCATTCGCAACGACGTCGATGGAACTAGAGGGTATCATGCTTAGTGAAATAAGTCAATCAGAGAAAGACAACTATCATATGATATCCCTGATATGAGGAAGTGGAGATGCAACATGGGGACTAGAGGGGTAGAAAAAGAAGAAAAGAAACAAGATGGGATTGGGAGGGAGACAAACCATAAGTGACTCTTAATCTCACAAAACAAACTGAGGGTTGCTGGGGGAGGGGGTCAGGAAAGGGGGGTGGAGTAATGGACATTGGGGAGGGTATGTGTTATGGTTAGTGCTGTGAAGTGTGTAAACCTGGCGATTCACAGACATGTACCCCTGGGGATAAAAATATGTTTATAAAAAAAAAATAAAAAAATAAAAAAAACTTAAAAAAAAAAAGTGTTGTTTACCATATTGGATGGCCCAGGTTAAATAAGTGTTTATTAAAAGAAAGTTCTAGGGCGCCTGGGTGGCTCAGTGGGTTAAAGCCTCTGCCTTAGGCTCAGGTCATGATCCCAGGGTCCTGGAATCGAGCCCCACATTGGGCTCTCTGCTCAGGGGGAGCCTGATTCCTCCTCCCTCTCTGCCTGACTCTCTGCCTACTTGTGATCTCTTCTCTGTCTGTCAAATAAATAAATAAAGTCTTAAAAAAAAAAAGTTCTAATTGAAAAGTTACTCAAAGGAAGCTGACTTTCTTTTTCTTTCTCCTGGTCTTTATTTTCGTTTTCAGTCCTATTCCAAAATTTATCAAAGGAAACTCAGAGGAAAGGCTCAAAAGGATCTACACACAGATCAACAATTATCTTATATAATTATCTTATTAGATTATAAATTGAATACTAGGTAATATTTATAGTATTCGGGGAAAATTATAAGATTTGAAATATACAACATAGAACCATAGAATTTTAAACTGATATAGGATAATAAACAAACAGAATTAATTACAGAATAAAAATTGCTTCAATCAGATTCACTTAGGAAACATAAAGGGAATGGGTTAACATTTTGTTAATTTAATAGAATGATTAAACTGTGAATTTTAATCATGTACTTTTTGTTCTATTTCAGTCTTTAGTAATTAACAATAATAATGGAGGAGAAATTGTGTAATTTAAGTCTTTCTTCCTGCTGAAATGATAGGGAAAAATTAGGACACAAAGCTCTACGACCAAGATCAAAATGTCTCTCCTGAATGGGATTACCAAATAAAATAAAGGACATTCGAATTTGAAATTCAGATAAACGGGGTGCCTGGGTGGCTCAGTGGGTTAAAGCCTCTGCTTTCGGCTCAGGTCATGATCCCAGGGTCCTGGGATCGAGCCCCACATCGGGCTCTCTGCTCTGTGGAGAGCCTGCTTCCTCCTCTCTCTTCCTGCCTGCCTCTCTTGCCTACTTGTAATCTCTGTCTGTCAAATAAATAAATAAAATCTTTTAAAAAAAGTTATAAAAAATGAATTTCAGATAAACAACAATTCCATTTTTTAGTATAAGTATATCCTAAATATTATATGGAATATTTGCAATAAAATCTTATTTGATGTTTATCTCAAATTCCTCAAATTACCTGGGCACCCTGTATTTTTGTTTGTTAAATTCTAGAATCCTTACTTCTAAAGTCTCTAGGGAATGTTTCTTTCAAATACATGCTTTTCTATTTTCATCAAACTAAAATAAGTATATACTGGGTCAGGATTTATGAGGAATAAGGATTGGGAGCAATAGGAATATAAAATTATACAGCGAACATCATCTGCAAATATAAAATAAATAAAGAGGTACAGATTTTTATGTAGACTGTGGAACATCTTTTTTTGATCTTAATCAACAGAAAAAATATTTTCAACCACCTAACCATTTTAAGAGAAAAGTTCTTTATTTACATGAAATCACATTGACCCTATATCCTAATGCATGAAAACAAAAACACACATGTCATCAATGTGACTATTAAGTGAAGGATTCCAGTGGAATTCATTTTGGGTTTTTTTTGTTTATTTGTTTGTTATGAATGAACAAATAGATCTTTGTATGCTGAATTGCACAGCCAGGGATTACCGCTAAACCTTTTTTGTTTGCAATACAGCCATTGTGAAGACTGGAAGCTACAGTTTGTTTGCAGGTATTTTTCATTTTAATTTCTTTTTCTTTTTTCAGGTTACTTCACCACTAACACGAACAATAACGCCAAAGGAAAAGATAGCTTGAAAGAGACTGCATGATTGCTTTTCCAACTAAAATGAGTAGAAAATGAAAACACTTTAAATGAAGTGCTTCGAATAAACATTTAATTTAGGATAAGACAGCAAACGCATATATACCACCATATCAGATATTGAAAGAACATTTATTGAAGAGTTGAAAGACTCATTTGTGGAAAAATAAATGTAGCTCTAAAAGTGAGCTGCTGAGAGTAAATATGCAAAACCACATTTAAGCAGCATGCAATTAACGTGAATTTATACTAAAAAAATGAAAACATGATGAGATTTTGGGGATTACATATTTGAACAAGAAACTATTTTATTTTTCATCAAACACAAGCCTATCTGTGCAATGGATGCTCTTTAATGAGTTGTAGATTTCAAACAAACTGGAAGGTTATACATCCATACATTAGGAAAAGTAGATGCATTATTCTCTCAATGTCTTTTATATATTTCTTTAAATATGCCATTCTTATCTACTCTACATGCTTAAATACCACTCTCTCCAGCCCTTATGACTTTACCCATGTCATTTCTCCTCTCTTCTTTGTAATTCCTGCTTTTTATTTTCTTCCCCTCCACCCTGCCCAATTCTCATGTTTTCTGTAATTAATATTTGTTTCTGTTCCTTGTCCTTGTCCATTGTTTCATTCAATTTCACCTCACTTGATCTCCATATTTATTTCTAGCCACATAATTTGCTTTTGCCATAATATCTGGGTATTAAAACATTTTTGTATCTATCTACTCAAGGCTATGACCCTAATAGGAGACAGAAAATTTTATATTTTAATATATACAGAAATGATATTTTTGTGGAGTGCTTTGGTAAAGTGTGTTGTAAATCACAGAACATTTAAAAAAGTTATATAATAGTTGCTTTTGTTAGGAGTATTATTGAAAATATTGATGTCATATCACACATGACTAGAATAACCTTCTAATATTTATACTATTAACAAACTATACTAATTATATATAAGTATATCTATATGTAAAATGATTTTAGTCACATATGTATACACAAATCAAATTAAAATACATAGTGGTTCCCATTAAACTAAATAGCAAAGATACTAGTAAATGATAAGGTTGTCAAAATGTTAAGCAATTTTCCTTCTTTTATTAGTGCTATTTTTATCAAATACGGAGGAGGTGATTACCAATATATATATTTATAGAATAAAAATGGAAGCTGTACTGATTGCTTCTAGATCCAAAAGACATTAACTGAATAGAAATTCCAAATGATTTGCATCCATTGCCAAATGTTTTCTTGGCCCATATCAATCTGTTGGTTCAGCAAAAGATCAATTAAAGAAATGGAATTAAAAATGATAAAGTGTCTTTAGTTTTCTGATCTGATGTTTAAAAGAGACCTTCAGTTATCTTGCCTGGATTACACAGAGTCTTCTGTCAAAATATGATTTATTTAATTCTTAGGTCTTCCTACATAAAGTTTTATATTTTGCCTCTATATGAGTAAGATTATTAAATCTTTAAAATTAGCTTTAGATCCATGATCTATTTTCCAATAGTTTGCAATGGAAAGCAAATTACCCATTAAAATAATTTTCATTTCTGATGACAAAATATAAATTAAATTCTAATTATGAAGCCTAGATCAAAAGCTTACTCTGTCACTTAACTCACTGATTTATTCTTCATTCTTCCCAAACTTTAATCATCTCTGTATCAAGCAATGAAAACAGAAACAAATCCCATGGACTGAAGGACATATTAATGGTAATCAGATTTTCATAGTACCATACTTTAAAGACCACCTTATTTCACATCATGATATGACCTTTCTACTCTGATTACTTAATTTTACCCAGGTAAATTTTGTTATTGAGTTGCAGTAAATTTCATCAAACTTAAATTTGTGAAAAATTGCCTGTTTTATTTAAAACCCCTGCTAGCATATAGAACATTATTTTCCCCATTGCAAATGTTTGGGAATCTGTGTTGAGGCTCCTTTTATATTTCTTTGTATTTCTATAGAACTTGTTTTAACAGCATACTTACACATATAACCATATAAATTTAAAAGGCTAGATTTTCTTTGACAGCTATAATAATACATTGGAGATCTACTCCCTGATGACCTTAATAACAAACCAACATAAGCATGAACAAGTAACATTTAGTTAAATTTACATTCAAAAACTGTATTAGGAAGATCATGTCATCCACCAACTTCTAAAGTTCAGTTGAAGTAAATCTGTGTTAGGGTTACTCATGGCTATGTGATCTGATGATGTCAGAGTTTGGAGAGAAAAAGAATCAAGGACCTACCTCAGTAGACCACTCCATAGCCTCATAAGATCTTTCTTCCAAATCTAATAGCACCCTATATCATACCGTGGATAAAAATGGTGATTGTTATGGTCTGACTGCTTGTGACTCCCACTAAGTTTATATGTTGAAATTCTTACCCCTAAAGATGATGATGTAGGGAAGCACCTTTGGGAGGTGCTTAAGTGATGAAAGTGGAGATTTTGTGTATAGGAACAATGTCCTTATAAAAAAGCTCCATAGAGACCCCTGACTCTTCTTCTGCATGTGAAGCATAGAAAGAAGACTGTGAATCAAGAAGTTTATGAACCAGGAAGAGGATTTCCATCAGAATGAGACCATATAGGCATCTTGATCCAGGACACCCAGCTTCCAGAACTGTGAGGAATGCATATCTGTCGTTTATAAGTTACCCAGTCTGTGGTATTTTATTACAGCAACCAAATAGACCAAGAGAGTGATTATTCACACTTTTCACTTTGAAAATGCTCCCTCTTCAAAGAGTTTGTGTATATTCCATTGTGTCCCCTTTGTTTGCTCTTTCGGTACTTCTTGATACAGTTACTCATAAAAGGCAAAATGGCTGATATCATCATTGTTACAAATATAAAACAATACTTTATAACGTAAGGTAGATATGTTTCCAGCCTTGGGTCTTACTTTCCCAACTAGTATCCTCTATACCTGGTGCCTGACCAACTGGGAGACATGCTCATGATGGACACACTCTTCTCTCTCCTCTCTCGTGGTCAGTGTCTACATTCCTGTTGATGCTTACTTGTGGTGTTGGTGCTCTCAATGGCACTCACATTACCTTTGACATTGACAGGGGACCCAATCTATATCAATCTTCTGTGTTGGTAGGTGGTAAGAAAATAGCTGAGGCAAAATCTTGGGACAAAATAATCTGTAATCTGAAGTAGGAGATTTTCAGAATCACATGTAAAAAAGTTTTATTCTCTATGTTGGCTTGTTAAAATAACCCAAGGCATCTGCATAGCACAACAAAACTTTTGTCTCTGTCATAGCATAGGGACCCCTGCCAGTGTGGCATAGCTCTCCAGCCCAGAAGAAAGACTTTCCTTAAGCATTTACTCACAGAAATATTGTTTCAATATTTTTACATTTTCCCTTTTTATCAAAAAAATTCAAAAATTGTCCCTACATTTTTTAAATTTGGAAAAAATATTAGGGTGTTTGTTATTTATTTTGGGGTGCAAGCATTATACTGCATTTGGCAAGTTAAAAAAGAAACAGGATCTGGAACCCCACATACTGGCAAATGTGGTCCAACAGAATGTTTAGCCTGCAACTCTCCAGGACTGTGTACCTTCAGTAAGAACCATCAGAACTATAAATTAATTTCCCAGGAGCTTGTAAAAGGCAAAATCTCTATTTCTCAGTGCCTTCTGACTGAGGCCATTCATATTTAAACCAGAACATATGCAGACTTTCCTTTGGACGTGAAGGCAAATATCACCTATGTAGCCAGAAGCTGACCTCTAGAAATAGATTAGGATTCACTGGCACATAAAGAGATTAGATTCCATTCAGCAGAGACTCTTGGAGCTGCTGTAGTACCATCCTCAAACCAGAATGTGGCCAAAAGTGAGACTAACCAGGATTAAGTTTATCTAGGTATGCCTCCAGAGGGACTCTTGAGCCCAAGCAACTGATGGGCCTTGATAAGTCTCATTTTAAGGCACTTTGGGCCAACAGAATATATTACACCATTATTTACAAATAATTTGATGTATTTCAAAACTAACTTGATGTATTTCAAAACCTGAAGTTGTTTTCACACCTGAAGAAAAATATCACCGAACATATAAACTACCTACTTGATAATCATTTCACATACTCTAAAGATACATTTTCGCTAGAGCACCAGTGATTCCTAACTCACTAGATATGCTGAGCTAGTCAGTGCTGAATCTGCCCACAGCATACTTTCATTGGAACATTTTTATTTTCCAGAATATTGGTTTTATAACCAGATCTGTGACCTGCTCAAAGTCCTATTGCTTTTTGTAGCAGAAGATAGTGATAACAACATGATAAAGTTAAATCAACTATGTTCTTTTGTGCTAAATCACCTGCATATAAACCATCCATAAATCCTTTTGAATACTGCCTTTAAGGTATATCCAAAATTCTGATACTTACTACCACCTCCAGTGCTCCCAACCTCATCAGAAACACAGTTTCTTCTTGCCTCTATTACTCTTACAGCCACCTGGTTCCATTTTTGCCATCCTCCATCTTCAATTCACAACAGAGCAATGATATTACTTATTTTAAAACTTAAGCCAGATTATACTATTCTTCTGTTCAAATGCTCCAATGGTTCTCATTTTCACTAAGAGTTTAAGTAAAAAAATTCTGGTTGGTAATTGTAGAGCCAAATACAGGGTGAGAAAGAAAGAAAAGTAAAATCCACTTTTCTCCCTCTTAATTTTCTGTTCTAGTGACACTCATTGTCTTCTTGGTGCTTTAAATATTCTTTCCTTAGATACTTTGCTTTCACAATTCTCTTGCCTAGAATCTTCTTCCCTCAGATAGTTATATGACTAATTGTAGGTCTCTATGTGTGTATAAGATACACATTGCTAAAGAATGAATTGTGCTCCCTCTCAAATTCATTTGTTGAAGTTCTATCCACAAATGAGATCTTATTTGAAGACAGGGCTTTTAGGAGGTAATTAGGTTAAGTCAGGGTTAAATGAGGTCACTGGGGTAGACTCCAATTTGACAGGATTGGTGGTCTTCTGAGTAGAGGAAGAGAAAATAATGTCTGTCTCTCTACATCATGTAAGGACACAGTAGAAGGTAGCCATCTGTAGGCCAGAAAGAGAGCTCTTACCAGTAACCAAACCCTGCCAGTCTTTGATTTTGAATTTTCTAACTTCCAGGACTGTGGTGAGAAAGTAATTTTTTTTTTCATTTTTTTTTGTAAGCCATGCAGTCTGTGATAGTTTGTTATGGCAGCCCGAGCTAATTAATTCATAAATATATGACGTGTGTGTGTTTGCAAATTTTGAGACATTGTCACTACCTGATCTTACCTTGGTAACATTTTTGGACCAGTATTCAAATGTTTTCCTGGGAGCATGGCTTGAGGGCTTATATTTGAGAGAGCAAAGTACACTAGTTTTAGTCTATTATAAGTTAATATTCCTTGATCATTTTAAGTAGGATTTTATTTATTTATTTATTTTTTAGTCTGGAAATATCATTATGCTACCCAAAAGAAACTCATAAAATCCCCAAAGAAACTCATACAAATGAAAAAGAACACACTAGTGAGAATAGAATGGTTGTCTTGAGGAAAGGAGAAATGGAAGCTATCATGCTAAAAGGTAATAGATATATAAAATAAAAAAGGCAACTGCACATATCAATAATAGTACAATGCCATGCAATCTAGCTTTGATTATCTCAGTTCTCTTCATCTGACATTAGGCAACATATTTACATTCAGCATGTTGTTAAACATAAAGGGTTTGAATCATTTTAAGAAAATTTAAAAGATTTAATTGGTATTCTAATAAGCAGTCATCATGAGAAATGCCTATAAGAATGGCTTAATTAGTACATGCATATCTTCACTTAAAGAACAATATTAAGTGTTTGTGCTTCCTCACTCACTGAGAGTGATAGCATAGGAACATCCTTACATTGTTTGACTCTTCTCTCAACCCGCTCACAGTTTACGACTTTAATTCTGGTTGGTAATTATAGAGTCAAATACAGAGTGAGAAAGAAAGAAAGGTAAAATTCATTTTACTGCTATTTTTCATCGTACAAAATCACATGCCCGCTTTCTCCTGCCTCCCATATTATATGTTGGAAACATGAACAAAGGGTGAAAAGATGAGAAAGTCCTCTTTCTGTTTTCTCTTTTCTTATCCCCTATGTCCATCCTGCTCTCTACTCCTACCCTATGGAGTTCTCCTGAACACCAGTCTTTCAAGATATAATGAAGGCAAAATGCGGAAACAGTGTAAAGTATACGAAGAAAAACGTATAGTAAAGAGTGGGGTTCTAATTAATTCCAGTCATGCATGCCAATTTATTCAAATCCTATCTTCTCTTTGACCCTTACATTAGTTAGGACAATTAATACAGTTTTGTAATAAATGAGTAAAAAATCTCAGTGGCTTAATAAGATAAAAATTTCTCACTCATACAAAGTTCATCTCAGATATTCTTAGTTGGGAAACTCATGGCTCTACTGTACTAAGTAATTCAGGAATCTAGATTCTTTCTAATTTATGCCATCACCATCTTTTACATGTGGTCCCCATGATTCAAGAGAAGGTGAAAGAGTATAAGGGAGGTATATTGTGACCAATGTCATTTAACTTTATTGTCCAGAGCTGGTCTCATTTGAGTGTAAAAACACAACCACTGCCCATTAACAGCGCTATAGGCATGTCTAAAGCCTTAGATGTCCCACTAGCCCTCTGTCTCTGCGACACACCCCACCAGTGATTAGCATTTAACTCTATGTCAAGTGCTTGTATACTTGTCCACTTTTTCCCAGTCTTTTCATCAATCTATAATTTATAATAAGCCAATAGTTCCTTATGAAACAGTATGTGTTCTTGAATGTTTGCATTGCATTGAAGAGGTGTATATGTAGAGATCCAAGTTAAGCTCTAAACACACTTCTTCAAAGAATTATTGGTGAGTAAAATTATTTGGCTTTATGCTTTTATGAAAACAATAAAATTCATGAGGGAAATTATGGAACAAATAGATTTCTTAGAGAAGAATTAGAACTAAATCATCTCATGATAATTATATGGAAATGTTTCTAATGAACATTTATATTTAATGTTAAACAAAGTATATAAATTGATGACTATACATAATATTTTTTGGAAGAGGATCTAAGTGGAATTACGTAGGGACACAATGATGTTTTTTAGTATAGGAGCAAAGTGATGGCTGGGAGAAAGAAGTGCTGTGTATACATATGCTCTGTGATTTTTAAAAGATAATTTTTTGTTTGTCTATGAATTTCCCTTTGGGGGAACAGACATTAGATTTTTTTTCCCTTCACAGAGACTGTAGTATTTAATCTTGATAATCTTCGGTCATAGCACAGTATTTACCATATCTTTGGAGCCCCCAGTGCTTGCTAATTTGGGTTCCACATTTGAATGGGGGAATTTTGGTTTCTTTCAGCTCTGTAGTAAACAGCTAAGAACCACTGGAGAAAGGTCATTCATAGAGAAAAGCATTCTGGATCCATTCTCTGATGAGGTGTACAAACCTAACACAGGAAACTGACTCTGCAACCAGTAAAATGAGCAGAGAGATTATTTGAAGGAAGGTTCTTTATGGAAGCAAAAATAAATTTTACTGGAGTCATTCTAAATACAAGAGAAAGTTCTAAATACAAATTTTTGGCTGTTATAGTAAAGTAGAAGTCACCTTTTCATGTCATAAATAACAACTGGGAATTTATTAGCAGAAAAATATATGAAACTGCTTTTCCTTTTTTAAAAATACATTGTGACTTTGGTATTTTTATGTTTTTTTCTTCTAATTTTATCTGATTAATTTACTGATAATTGTGTAAATTATTTCTTCTTCTAATAGGGAGGATTTGATTTCATGCTAATATATATCTTAAAAAATTCTCTATATTAATTATTCAGAGCTTGTTTTGTGAAGCATTGGAGACTAACAGGAAAAAAAGTAGATGATTCCTGGCCTCAAGAATGTAGGGATTAGTAACAGAGGGAAAAGAAAGAAAAATACAGTATGATAAGAACTTGAACACACATATACCAGTAGAATATAAGAGTTATATTGACTATGGGAAAGATAGAGTAATGTTGGGGAATGAGAGAAAGTGCTCCAAATGGAGAAAACCACATACAAAGACACTATGTCATAACCATATTATTTAGTATTTTTGTTTTTGATCCACTATTTATCATTCTTAACCAGCTGATTTGGGGTCAACAGTATGGCTTATTCATTTATGAAATTGTAGTGCCTCCACGTCTGGCTTTGATTTATGTTATTGCTCAGTAAAAGAATATGGGACTCTTGAACTGACAAAAAAATAATTTGATCTATGTTGATGTTTCCCCCTGATCTTCTTGGTGGATCCTCTTAGGACTATGGTGCATTGTGTCAGTAAAAGTGTTATAAAGAAGTTGTATGTTTCTTGCCAAATGGTTAAATAAGAAAATAATATAAAGTAGTTTTAGAGAAAAAGTCAAATAAAATGTATCACTTGCTGTGATTTTTATTTTATAATAGGATGCATGAGAACACGTAGAACAAGAAATCTGAAGGAAATCAGGACCATGAATTATAGAGCTACAAAGAGCATACGGGTATAGTGTGCATGTACACGTAAGCACTTTTCATTAAAATTTGACTCACATTTGCTTAAGATCATCTCTCCTTTGGACTATTTTTTCCTCCCTTTCCATTTCTATTCGGGAAAATACCTTCATCTTCTATAATGCATGTATATTAAACTTCCTAACATTTACTGAGCCTAATTTGCTCTCTGACAATCCCACCTCAAATTCTCAAATTTAATAGTCTCGTGATTAGCTCAAACGTACTTCCAAAAAATATTTAGTCACTCAGTCATTAGAGAATAAGGTCACACAGTACAAATATTGCTGGTGAGGAAACACCCCACTATATGGAGAAACAGTACTCAGAAAATCAGAACCTAGTGATAAAAAAACATTTTCATGATATTATTTCCCTTGACTAGTCAGTGCAGATATTTTCTCCCAAATATCTAATTCCTATGATAAAATATTTTATCAAAATACAACCATTTTAAGTTAAAATGTCAAGAATATCCCCTCCATTTTTGGGAAGCGGCTTAAAATCTGATCAAACTATTGCATTCATAGTCATGGCATGAAGCCCTCTTCTTTGAGTCCATGACATTAAGATGACTTCCATATTTTCATTAGTGTATTCTCATTTTAATATAAGTATGACATTTTTATTCTGCAGAATATGGACACTTCAAATAATCCCAATATAATCATTGAAATATATTAAAGGGATGCCTGGCTAGCTCAGTGGGAAGAGCATGAGCCTTTTGATCTCCAGGTTGTGGGTTTGAGTCCCATGTTGGGTGTAGAAATTATGTAAAAATAGTATTTTAACAAATAAATAAACAAAATGTAGCTTCCGTTTAGAACTGAGAATGTACTGAGAAATAAATGTCATATTATAGATTCATCAATGATCTAAAACATGTAATATTTCCTGTTTTAGATGGAAAATGATATGCGTGATAACATCGAGTATCAGTCTCTTTGGGTCCCATAGACTGCCATTCTGCCTGTTACAGTATATTTCTCATTTTCCTTTGGATAATCTCCCTAGCCCAGGATTTTTTAAGTCCACCAGTGAGAAAGTAATTGGAGATAAATTCTGTGTGTGTGTGTGTGTGCGTGTGTGTGTGTAGCACATGTAGAATATGACATGGTGTCTTCATCTTGCTTTAAATCAGATGTCAAAAAGCTCTGAACTGTGTTGGTTTTGATAATGGTTTGTTTTTTTCATTCCTATTTTTCTTTTGTTTAGTTGTTTCTCCCCATTTTGGACTAACTTAAATTGTGATTAATTATAAGGCAATTTTCTTTGGAGGTAGGGGTCAATTTTCTAAAAGCTAATAAAAATGAAATTACATATAGACACCAACTACTATTTATCCACCCAATTTCCAGGTTACTGAAAGCAGAATCTGATTGGCCTACTTAGGTCAGGTGCCCATCCATTTTTTCCATCAGCTATTTTCAGGAAAGTAGGTTAGGCATCAGCATTGTGGTTGCTAGGGACCTAATATATAAGCCAGTTGGATGCTTTCCATTAAAGAATGAATGGGCAGAAACTTCAGTACATATATCCACTGAAAATTTCAATACTTTATCCACCAAACCAGTATAACTATTGATGAAATGTGCAACTGAAAGATGTAACTCTACATCTCCAATAAAGAATTTAGCAAGAAAATTGCAGCTCTTTATTTGATGGTACCATTTTCTACTTTTTCATGTAAACAAGAAAAATCAATTGGGAAATTACTTAGCACTCTGAAATATTACTTATAGTCTAAAAGGGACTTTCAGTGTTCTTTGTGGAATCAGAGGAAAAATGGAAGAACCAAATTGATGGAGATGCTGACAATAGGACTGAATTAGAAAGAAATCATGGCTGTTTGGGGGAAAATAGAGAAGAAAAAGTGTAGTAGAAGATTCTGAGAAAACTATCAAAAATATCAATGTGATATATTCTGTGTCCTTAGGACTTTTAAAGTTCAATCCTTGAAGTAAGCAAAACTATTTATCTTCTTTCTTACTATTTTATTTGTCATCTCCTTTCCTCTCTATTATTCCTCTTGACAAGAAAAAAGTACTTCTGTTTATTGACAATATAGAGTTTAAACTATCTGAACCCAAAGTGCCCATTGTGGAAAGTTTTATGTCTGATAGCTATATTTTAGCCAATGAAAGAAAAATAAAATGATGGTTTTGCCTCCCCTTTTTTGCTTCTCTGATAACCATGCACACTACAGATTGAACAACAAACCCACCATACTTGCCATCAGTAAGTGCAGTTACTTGGTGCTAACTTTCACCATCCTTTGCCCATCTTTCCATTTTATGTATCAGGATATTAATATTAATTATATGCACTCTCCTACTTAATAAATGATGATGCAATGATATAATGGAATTGTATAGGACTAGTAAAAAAAAAAAAACCAAAAACTGAAACAGTTCTGGAATGCTTGGGTGGCTCAGTGGATTAAAGCATATGACTCTTGATTTAGGCTCAGATCATGATCTCAGGATGGTGAGATCAAGCCCCATGTGGGGCTCTGCACTGGGCATGGAGCCTACTTAAAATTCTCTTTCTACCTCACCCTTTGCCCCTTCCCCTCCTCCCTCTCCCTCTCGCTCTCAAAAAAAATGAAAAACTATATATAGTATGCTGTAATTTTTTGTATACATACATTTATAGTAATTTTTGCATTTTAATATACATAGAATTATATAATATTTAAACACTATATATCTCTGGTTGATATGATGACATGATACTTTTATAAGCCTGTTTTATATGTGATTATCTCTCTGCCTGTATTTATATGTAAATGAAGTATTTTACTGTTATAGTTATTTTACTCTGAATGGGTTATGCTTTTTAAATCCATAAAGTAATTTTAAAAAACCCAACTAGTTATAATTTTTGTAAAAGTTGTGTAACTTTTCTGTAAAGTATATTGATAAAGATACAGTGGTATGGTTATATATGGGCAGTACAAATTTACAGTTTAATTTTTACAAAACAATTAAACACAGAAGTTTAGTGACATAAAATTTTCATTATATATATATGCTTCATATAGTATTATAGTATCACAGCTCAGTGTGAATGAAATTCTTAAAAACACAGCTACATAATTAATTTAGCACCATGTGATGAATTGCAATATAAAATATTTCAAATACAACTTCAAGAGTGTAAAATAATCATAAATATTTTATGTGAATTGTTTCCCATTAATATTTTGATTCATCCTTCCAGAATAATAAACACATTATACTATATATTTAGCTATTTCTCATTTTCCTTAGTGAAAACATGAGAACTTTACCTATTACCTTGTTACTTGGGAATATAGACTATGTCATTTGGAATAACACTGGTGATTTATCTAGTCTGGCATTCTCTGTTCTAAAAATAATTTTGAAGGTCATTCTTCCCTCTGTGCTTGTGAAGACAACATGGTTTAGAATTTACAAAAAAGGTAGAGATTTTTTTATACAATTTTTTATATAATTTTTTATATAAAAGGTTAGAGATAGGCAAGAGTATGCCAATTGCATATGACATTTATCCTCTCAAGCCAGATGGCAGTGGGATGGAATTTGGGTCTTTCTTTTTCCTTTATATATTATTCACAAGCTAATTCAATGGTAAAATCAGCAACAAACTTGAGCAATTCCATTGTGTAATCAGCCAGCTCTTTTAATGAAAGGAAGAAAAATTTCTAGTGATTATTGTTAGTACATTATATTTTGTTTAATAGCTTTAATAGCATTAATAACCAAAACTTGAAAATAAATATATAATTTATATATTGCACATGTATTCACATATAATGTAAAATATATAGCTCACAAATTTCCCACGAGCTGTTATATGAAATTAATATTGTTTAACTAAGGAGCTTTGAACCTGCTGATCACTTTCCTTCCTTTCTGCCCCTTTCCTAAAGAAAAATAGCCTTTTACTTCTGGATGTTTTGAAGTATTCCAGAAAGATGTGACTAACTGTAGAGACAGTTCTGACCTAGTAGTAATATCATTGAGAATGGAGATATACAGATGCAATAAAGAAGGTGGCATCCTTAAAACTGAAATTGGCCTAGAATATATGAAAACCAGCATGAGCTAAGTAGACTGCCAGCACAATTTTCCTGAGAAATGTATATTTTTGCCATAATTATTTAGAGAATTCAAATGATTGGTTAATATAAAATACCTACTCTGCAAAAATAATGCCACTTCAAATTCTTCTTTTAAAAATAAAGATTTGGTAATAATACTTTAGAATAATAACAAACACTTGCCAGTTCTTAATATTGCCAAACACATATCAACTTTTTCACTGAAATAAAGGCTGGAATTATCTCCCCATTTTATTTTTTATTTTTTTAAAGATTTTATTTATTTATTTGACATACAGAGATCATAAGTAGGCAGAGAGGCAGACAGAGAGAGAGGCAGAGAAGCAGGCTCCCTACCAAGCAGAGAGCCCGATGTGGGGCTCGATCCCAACACCCTGGCATCATGACCTGGGCCGAAAGCAGAGGCTTTAACCCACTGAGCCACCAGGCGCCCCTATCTTCCCATTTTTAAGAAAAGAAGAGTTTAAAAAACTTTCCCGGGGACATGTATACAGTTATTTGAAGAGTCAGGTTTGCACTCCAGCATTCTGGATCCAGCAATTGTATTCTCACTGGTTATGTACTGTAACTTTTCAGTGATGAGAGAGTACATTAGGACCTGCTTATCCACAGGGAATAGGTTCTAAGACTCCCAGTGGATGCCTGAAATTGCAGATAACTCCAAACTCTATAAATACTATGATTTTTCTGTACATATGTACTTTGATGAAGTGTAATTTATAAACTAAGCACAGTAGGAAAAACAACAACTAATAATAAAATAAAACCTTTATAACACTATACTACACTAAAATAATAAAATAATAAAATAAAACCTTTATAACACTATACTACACTAAAAGTTATATGAATATGGTCTCAATCTCAAAAAATCTTACCACACTTTGCTCAACCTTTTTCTTCTTGTGATAATGTCATACAATATAATGCTAAAATGATGAGACAAAGTGAGGTGAATGATGTAGGCTCTGTGACATGATGTTAGGCTATTAGTGATTTGATGATTCATCAGGAAGATCATCTATTTCCAGATCACAGTTGATTTGACTACAGGTAACAAAATGCAGAATACGGCACCTCTAATAAGGGAAGACTACTGTATTCCTTTAAGGAAAATACATTTTCAAAGATAGAAGGCATTATCATTAGTTCATTGTGCCTTTGGGGGAATCAGAGGACACTTGAGAGTTAAATGGCCCCTTGGATACTAATGAAAAGTATTAACTCATTTAGACTAGATCAAACTCTAGCAATGCTAACCTGTAACACTGCATATACTATGATATCTAAAATGAGTCACTTCAAGAGAGTAAAGTACTTCTAGAAAATTAGAAAGATACAATGGGGAGGGGGAGATAAGAGGTAAATAAAGGTGGATATGATTTAGTTTACTCCTCTGGAAGATGTGCTCAGACAAATTAAAGAAACTTCTACTTGTGATTCTCTGCCTACAGAAACTCAATATTTTAGTTTGGATATTTGACAGAGATTTAGTGCTTCGAGGAAATCATTTACATGATTACATGGTCAGGCCAATGTATTAGGGAAACTAGAAGGATAAGTGTGTACTAAACCTAGAATTTTTCATGTTCTGGAGAGTATACACTTGCCTTTTTCACTTCTTCATCCACATAAAATGTCTATATTCTTTACCTCATCTTCTCCATTTGTTTACTCCTGACCTTAATTTCTTCCCTTAATTTAATTTTTTACCAACAGCATCAGCTTCCTAAAATGCCACACCTGAGTACACCTCAACTCTGATTATAGCCTCTTCTATGCTTTGGTAATCATTCCTACTGGGAATGATCAAGGAAGCTATTCATTGCTAAGAAAAATCCTCCATTTTAATTAACAGTTGAATTATACTACGCCAACCTTTCCTACATAAATAGTGAATTTGTAGGACTATGAAATTCTATAAGTTCCTAGGTCTATGACAGGCTATGCCTATATTAGCCTTGATTCCATTAGGTCTCAGTGTCATGTATAACCTCTGGATTAGATGCTTTAAGGTTTATAAACATAAATAAGAAATATAGTAGGATAAACAAATAAGAATGAAATTAATTTTGAGTTTATTAAGATTGACGTATTTTATGAGACGACTGTATAGAAAATGTACTTATAGAAATTCAGTTTTAGAAGAGAGTTGATGGGAAGAAAAATATAAATCAGAATCATCAGCCTAAAGATTTTGCCCCAAGTTAGAGAATGTACATGATTATCTAAAGCTCACATTATGTGTTTCTTTCTCTTTTTTTTTTCTTTTTGAGAAGTCAGTAAATAGCACTCCTTTTCCCTATTCCAGTTATGAATAAATTGAGAAATAAAATAGCACACTCATCAAGTAAGACACTAAAATTTTTTTTTAATAACTTATCAAGCTAGATTGGAAGACAGTTTGATTTTAGTGTCAAATAGGCCTGAGGTCTCCCTAATGATCCCAAACTCTATACAGGATAACCCCTTCCAGTCAAAGGGAATGCAGTGTCTGCAAAAAATGCACTTCTATATTTTCTGTTGATTTTGAGGGACAAGAAAAGAATAGGCTGAATTCCTTGTGCATTGTTTTGTTCCTAAATTAGCTCATTTCAGAAATGTGAACCCATTGTTGTCATTTTCTCACCCAGCATGATAATTAACTTCCTTTATAATAGTTAGAAAAAGAGCTGGGCAACAAACAGGGAGGAAACCAGAAACTTAGGGTAGGTAGTATAGAATTTAGGGCCAGAAATTTCTGTAATGGGTCAGAAGAATGACTCAATTAATTAAGTACATTCCGAAATCACACAGTACTCAAGAATGAAAGTTTCTCAAATAATTTGCCATCAAATTGTCTAATATTGTGTATTAAAATTCTGCAATGAAATACAGTAACATCATGAGAAGTACTGATTTTTTTAAAAAATACTATTCACATATTCACACTGTGTATTAAGACATCTCCTAGTGAGAAAATAAATGTCCACAAACAAAACTGTCTTGCAGATTAAAATAAAAATATTAAATACAACTATTTTTCAATTTAAGTCTGACATAAATTTATCTATTGTTTGTGAAAAATGTCAAAATTTGAAACTGTCCCAAATTCTTATACAGGTTAGTTTCAATTGAAAAGATTTTCAAACTTAGATAGAATTGGGATCATTCAATAGCTTTAGACTTTGTGTTTCTTACCCAAAAGTTGTATTTCTTTGAGGAGTTCACTAATTGAATTAATTTGGTGTCTGATCTTTTATTTCTGTCATATCAAATAGTTCAAAGAACTGATTGAACACAGAAGTTTGTTTTTTTTTCAGTGTTGGTTCCTCTATATCATTTAAATCACCTTCTGAATAATTTATTCTAGGCAAAATTATATTTTCAGAACATAGTATTACCAAAAAAATCTATATCTTTCAATTTCTAACTGAAAACTGGCCAATTCTTCCCTGGGTTCATTTCTTTTGTGTAAGTAACCAAAGACGATCAATACACCAACAAACACTGTTTAAGTTTTCTAACCATTCCCCCAGAACTTCTGACTAAGCAGACTTGTAAGAAACATTTTGAATTACTATAAACTATAGTTTCAACAAAGACTTTGCCTCCCACTACCAACTTCTTATTAATGTTTTGTTATGGTAGAAACCTGCTTTTAGGTATAATTCCTATTAATTTATCCATATGTTAAGAATAACATCAATAAACTACTCTGTATGGAGATGGAGATGACCTTGAAAATTGGGTGGAATGGGTGTTTCTGGGCTTTTTATTTTATCTATTTTGAAATTATCCTATTAAAATCTACAAGTTTATTATTTAAACATCTTCCTGATAAACTGGACATTTTAACAGGAAAATAGTGACTGTATCTCTAGAGATGTTTTCATTTTAAAGCTTATTTTATTTATTAGCAGGTGACCTATATGAATTTTGGTTTGTATCAGTATTATCTTGGTATTATTCTTTTTCTTGTTTTTACTGTTTAATTCTTTGTGTCCTTATAATTTAATTAGCTTTGCTATAGACAGAATATAATTATGGTTTTGAATTCAATTGGCATCCTCTTTTATATCAAAAATTTACTACACTTATATTGATTTACAAGTTTTTTTTTTAAGATTTTATTTATTTATTTGACAGGCAGAGATCACAAGTAGGCAGAGAGGCAGGCAGAGAGAGAGGTGGAAGCAGGCTCCCTACTGAGCAGAGAGCCCTATGTGGGACTGGACCCAGGACATTGAAATCATGACCTGAGCCGAAGGCAGAGGCTTTAACCCACTGAGCCACCCAGGCGCCCCGATTTACAAGTTTCTGATTTTACTTTGTGTTTTCTATTTATCCACATATTTTTATATTTCTTTTATTATAGAAGACTGCAAAACAAATCCCCCAAAGAAGCAATTCTTAGTCTTAAATGATGACTAAGAAGGGCAGGAACTGAGGGAAAAATAAAAGCACCTGGCTCTTTCCAAGAGAAAATTGACCTTACTCTAACAGAGAATCTATGGTGTTCTTTTGAACATAAGCAATTTCAGAGAAACCAACATCTTATAAAGTTACTTGGTGATTATGAAGGAACAGAACAAAAGACTACTTAATAATAATGTCTGAGTACATACAGAACTAAAAAGAACAATTCCAAGATTACTAACAACAACTTTTTTGTTTTGTTTTGTTTTGTTTTGTTTAGGTCTTAGAAAGTACTTGGCAAAGTCTTTCTTTCTCTACCTTTGCTTTTTTTTTTTTTTTTTAAGATTCCACATCTGAGTGTTACCAGGGGATAAGGGGCAGGGGTATAGGACAGATGTTCAGGATACAAACTCATAACAGTAGTAAGTTCTACAAAGCTAATACATGGCATGGTGAATTCAGACAATACTGTATTATAATAATCAAACTTGCAACAGATTAGAACTTAATTACTTCAACCACTAAGAGAAAAAGAAAAAGGTAATTATGTGGTGCTAATTATTGCTAAAATGACAATCATATTACAATATATAAATGTATCAAATTAACATTTATACACTTTAAATGTGTACAATGTTACATGTCAAATATATTTCAACTAAAACAAAAGAAAAACCTAGCATTTTTTGCTCAGGAATCACTGAAACTTGGGTTACTTTTCATCTCAGTTTTGTGTCACCTCAGAATTGTCAAAATTGTTTTAACATTGTTTCCTTTACCTTTCCTGTCATCTTTTAAATGGATTCAAAAATTTTATCCTTTCTGGTTTTTTTCTTTAATTAATTTGGAATTTATATGTGCCTACACTTCTAATGATTCCTTCAGAAATGTGAATACACATGTTAAAAGTCTAAATTTGGTGCACATCTTATAATTTGCATTTCATTAAAGATATGCTATTTTTGTTCAGAAGATTAGGACTGATTTAATTAATTAATTTTATTTTGGTCTACTTTATTTGTGTCCTTATCATTTATCATGGTCTCAAATTCTCTAGTTTTACTTATTTATTTTGTCTACACTATTAAAATATTGACTACTTTAAAGTAGAATTTTGTTTATTTTATAATATATTTTCTCCTTATTATGACTGCCTGAGTCATAATAGACATTGAAAAATACTTGAAAAATTGAATAATTGAATGAGTAAATTAGTTGCCAGTTTGCTTCTATATAGAATTATGGCTGGGAATAAGGCTCATCAAAATTTTGAAGAAAGAGTACTATCTTCTAATTTATCGTATTGGATAAAGTAGAATGTGCCTTTTTTTTTTCCGTATTCTTTGGTTGATGCAAGGACTTTCTTCTAAAATTTGGATGATTTAGGGCTTTAATCCTAATGTTCTAATATTTTGTATCAGTGTGGATTTTCTTCGTTGCTTGCCACTTAGCTAAGGACAATTTCAATCAAGAAAAAAATGTCTTAATTCTGGTAAGTAAAATACAATCCCTTGAAAACATCCTATCATTTCCTCTATTCCCTGTTTCTGGAACTCTTATTAACCATATAGTATAACATGCCCTGGTTTTCTAATCTTATGTCTTTTCTTATATTTTTAATATTGATGTAGTTTTGTTCTCAATATGGAATAGTTTCTCAACTCTAAGTTCCAAAATTTATCTTAATTTTTTTCCTTACTGCCATCATATTTATTTTCAATGCAAGTGTTTTCTAAATATTTTACTATATACAGCCTTTAGAATAGATAGAATATCATTGTACTTTTTAAAAAGATACCAAATATAAAATAGTCAGATTTTTAAAAGATCTTTTCTATCCCATACATTGTCTGTTTCCAGAGTGTTTCTTCATTATATTAATTCATCTTTCATATTAGAAAATTTCCTCAATTGTCTAAGGATTCCCAGTTCTCTGTCCATAGTCAAGAATAAAGAACAATAAAATCCACCAAAATCTCTGTGAGACTAGGCATGGTTATAGATTGGAACATTTCTATAGATTGATCTGGCTGGGCCTCTGACTAAAAATATTTATAGTTCATTATCCCTGATTAATTTCTAAAGAGAAATCTTTTATTGTCCTTCCTATGGGTAAGAATGGGGATATCTAAACCTCCTACGGGGAGCTGAGCACATACTTGTTAGCCCTCTCAACTTTCAATGTGCAAGTTTCTACTCATCTCTGTTTTCAGCATGTGTTTCTGCCAAAAGCCATGTTTAGCGTGTCCAACATGACGCATGTTGTTCAAACCTTCCAGAGAGCAAACCCGCAGTCCAGAGCACCAACTTAAATAGTCTGATAAATCAGTTACCACATATGCATTAACAACCAGCTTCTCAAATTTTATGATCCTTTCCTGTTTCTTTGGTTTTGTGAATTTCATCTCCTTACCCACCCCTCTGCTTTTTTTCTTCTTTCTCTTACATTATTGGAATTTCAGGAGACAGTAGATAATATCTATGTATTAATTGGCTACATTTTACCGATAGATTGTATCACTATTAATCAGGAGACAAAATGCTTATTTCCTCCCTTCATGCCCAAAAGAAAGCAGTGATTATACAGAAGAAAATAGGTTAGTCAGAAGTTATATTTTTAAATCTGAGTTTAAAGAATTAAAGTTGCATATTAATATAGTTTTACTTGAACAAATAACCTTCCCCCCCCTTTTTTGGGCATTATGGTAAATTTATGTAAATGTTTTATATTTTCTTTAGTCAAGTGCAACAACAGTAACAATCAAAATAATATGCAAACAAATGAAAAATGTTTCAGTTAGGTTAGTGATAATAATATAACATGAGAACACAAAAGCTAATAGTTTAAAAAATAATCCTAGAAAATATTTTTTTAATTTGTTCCCACAATTGCAAATGTGGGCCTTCATTATAGATTTTCAAGCGATTCTCTTTCTTCTATATGGAGAGTGAATTAAAGTCCACTTTACAGCACATTTTGTTATGGCATTACCTTAGATAGCATATCTTTCTGTAGATTGGCTTTAATTTGGGGACTAAATCCCATTAATGCATTAATGACTAGGCAGAATTCAAAATTTTTATTCAGTGCCAAGTATTCTGACTGTAAAATACAAGTTGGCAAATAATGTTCTTTGTATACTGAGAACAGTTTTTAAAGTTAAATATGAAGGTCCTTAGGTAACTATTTCAGAGTTCATATTCTAAATAAGATCTGAGAGTTGTTAACAATGATAACTTGTTTGTCAAAGTCATCATCATGAAAAACTATATCCTTAAACATCCATATCACATAAGTGCCAAATTGTATTTTCAATATAATAGTGGCTTTATGCCACAATAACATCATTATGAACAAAGATGCCAATGAAAGAAATAAAAGAGAGGAGGTAAAGAAGGAAGGAAAATTAAAAGCTCCAATTTCATAGTTTATATGAATTTTATTTATCTAAAGATAAGACAGCTCATTTCAAAGTTCACTGACTTGAAGTCATTTTTTTTTTTTTGCTTTAAAACAACTCAATAGTTGGCAGAATATTTAGAGTATGTCCTAGTTTATAGAAAAGTAAACTTAGGCTTATAAAATGAATCATTAGTCATAGGAGAAAATTATTAGAGTTGACCTTTTAAAATTGATTATTCCAAGTTTTTTTTTAGTTAACTGTGAACAACCCTTATTATATATTTTAATATGGATAAAATACATAAAGGATAAGGTATGCTTTTAGAACCTTGAATATTCCCCAGCTTTCTAAATATCCACATTTACATGCTTAGCAGTTTGGTTTTTAATTATATCAGCTTTAGTCATCAGCATATCGAGCATTTAAAACAGGAAATATTTAGATGTTTTAGAGAAGGTAGAATTTTAATCAAAATTTCATTGAATCATACTGTAAGTTTCCTTCTCAGAACATCTGCATTATTGTGATTCTAGAGCAGCTTAAAAGGCAAGGTGGAAACAATTTCTTACTAGTCTAGTGACTAAATTTATATGAATTCCTTTTTTTTTTTTTTAATACTTAAAGTAGCAGTGACACATCCAGGCTCAAGTAGATGCTGCAGCCTTGGGTCCTCACTTATTCTGATGTGGAAACATCATCTTTAGGAATCAAAAAGAAGCAGTCCACCCGTAAGTTTTGATTTCTGTGCATTTCTTCTACTGAGAAGTCCTTTTACCAAACAGCTATGGTTCAAAAGAGAACTGGGAACATACAGTACTTTTTTTCTAACACAAGCCCTTAGCCTGACACACCTGACTAGCTCTGGAAACTGAAGAGTCACCAAATGGAGGAACTTTGCAATGTGAATTATTAGGGTTTATCAAAGTTTTGATTTGCTTAGAGCTTAGAGAACACTGAACACAGAAACCATTTTGGTTTCACTGAAGTGCCTGCTTAGCTCCAAAATACTTCCTATCATCTGGGTGAAAAATAGTTCAAAGTGAGTCAAGGAGAGACTAGCAAATAAACAGACACAAAGTAAAAGCCTCAGTAAAGCATACCCAAGATAGGCTGAGATAGGAAACCCATTATATGTGCCAGTGTGGCCCTCTGCATCTCCGTAAAAAAATGTTTCATGTAGGTCAGCAATTCCATCAGTAGTTTCTATTTTTCTCTGGCCACAAGCTACCTGACATAAATCCAATGGAGTCCATCAAACATTCTTGAAAAGGTAAAACCTCAAAAGAGAGAACTGGCAAAAATTTTACAAAACTTAATTTTGCAGGTGGATTTAAAAGGCTGATCAGGGGTGGAGGTAATCCTCCCATGTTGCTTTGAAAAGTTTAAACAGATGAAGGGAAACACTTCACTCTGAGACACAAATGGAATCCTTGATGCTGTCTTGGTTATTTAATGTCTTCTCCAATACAAATCATTTAAACTAGTTCACTTTGGTTACTTCCGAAATTCACTGCTTTGGATTAAAAGAGAAAATGAGAGAGAATGAGACAAAGATGCTTGCTTGCTTGCTTGCTTGCTTTCTGCCATTTGTCACATATATGATGTGTGACATGGTTAGGATTTTCTAAAACTCCTTCCTTTCCCTACCACTTTTTCATCTGAATGATACGAAATATTGATGCCAGTGTTTGCACTGGCTTAATTCATCAAACCATTTATCTTCAATACCATTTGAGTTTTTTATTGGAGGACTGAAATTTGTAGAAATCAAAAGTCTGTTAAAATGACCCTCATTCCTAGTTTAAAGATTCTTATTGCCAAGCTACAAGAACAAATGTTTCCATTATAAACTTTTGCAACATCATATAATGTAATTACATTTATTACCTATAAAACTTTAGGGGTGTTTGTTCTAGATGAGTAAAATATGCTATGCTGGAATTATTATAAATGCCTGTTATACTTCTTTTTGAGAGATTAGGAAAAAATCACGTTTTTTAAACCAATCAACTATTAATTAACTTCTGTTAGCACATGTCTATTTTGTAATGCATTACAACAATATCTTGGAAAACCTCATTTCAAATATTTATTATCATCAGGAAAAATCTTTTGTTCTTAGAGACTCTGTAAAACTCCCATGGGGATAATATATTTTGTCTTTCTTATAGTTCCTTCATTATCATTAGATAAAAGGGAAAAATACCATATTTTCCCTTCTGTTGCTATTATTGATTGTACTTTTTTCTTTTTTTGGCCTGCTATTTTATATCTTTAGGCATGATGACCCTGGTTAATTTAAAAAAATATATTCCTTTGTGAGTCAGGTAGCTCAAATGAAGTGACTCAAGGAAGTGAAAAATATTCATATTGTATTTGATGCTTTTGAAATTTTCTATGTCAGGATGGTTTGCCCAAGGACATATTTTCCCGCTTTCAGCAAGTTGTTTTGCCACACCTGACAACTGATTCCTTAGACATATTTCCCTTTATGGTGCTTTTTAGAAATGCTTTGCCAAGTTCACTTGAAGCTTATTAAACCTTTTACATTTTTTTAAACCAACCACTTTTCAACTTGATTTTGTTTTAGAGTAAAAAAAAAAAATGATGTATTACTTGATATATTTCAGATGTCATCAAGCAAAATTTCCATACTTCCCTCATGACCCTGTGAACCCGCTCTGCAAATCATTGCATTTGGAAAAACAAATGGTAGATAATAAGATTCTTCTTTCTTCTTCTTTTTAAAAAAAATTATGCTTAAGAGACCTAAATTAATTAACTTTTAAGTTTTTAACTTTTTGTAAAGTAGACTTTATTTCCTGTGGGAAGAGAGTGTGTTTTGTATTGTGCCTTTTAATAACTACATTTTTTAAAAGATTTTATTTATTTGACACAGAGAAAGAGAAAGTGAGAGAGAGAGAGCACAAACAGGGGTAGTAAAAGAGGGAGATGCAGGCCTCCTGATGAGTGGGGAGCCAGATGAGGGTCTTGATTCCAGGACCCTGGGATCATGACCTGGCTGAAGTCAGACCCTTAACAACTGAGCCACCCAGGTGCCCCATCATAATACATATTTATTGAATAGGAGAAAGTATAACATTTATTTACTGCCTATTCTAAGGCAGGAACAATGCATGATTTAAAATACATATTCTCATTAAATCTGAAGAACATTATTATAAAATATTAAGCCTACTTAAAATTAGGAATTGCAGATATTGGAACATATACGCCAATATTTTAAAAGTTGTAGAGTTAGTAAATGTCAGTGTAAATTTTTATTTGTAGTTTACATGATTGCCAAAATTATATTATTTTCTTAACTTTGTGCTGTTACTGATGTAGTACAACCTATATAATACTGAGCATAAAATATACATAGGAACATTTCCTGAGCTCCAAGACTCAATGGGAGACAGATGCTTAGTGATTATAAAGAGAAGTGGTGTTATGCTTTGTGATAAGCTGCCTTTCTCAGCTTGAACAAAAAAAATGAGAAACCAACTCTGCTTATTAAAATTTCATTTTAAATATTTTCTTCTTATGCCAAATCTTAAGACCCCACACACATAAAAATTGAGTAATCATAGACAATAAAACATCTGAATATAGCACAATTCAATTTTCAAGGGAAAAATCAGTCATTCTAGGGATAATAAATAAAACAGTATATCGTGGATTCTCATTTTTCACAGATTCTGTATTTGAGAACTCCCCTTTTAACTAAAATTTCTGTATTTCCTCCCAGATCAATACTCATGGTGCTTTTTTGGTCATTTGGGGATATGTACAGAGTAGCAAAAAATTCGAATCACTCAACACATCTATTCCCAGCTGGTGTCAAACAAGATGATGCCCTACCTTCTTGTTTTAGTTCTTATATTACGAACAAGTGTCCTTTCACTGATCTATTTAGTGTCACATTTTTCCCATTTCTTTTATTTTTTTTAAATATTTTTCTTATTGGGGTGCCTGGGTGGCTCAGCAGGTTAAGCCTCTGCCTTTGGCTCAGGCCACGATCTCAGGGTCCTGGGATCGAGCCCCGCATGGGGCTCTCTGCTCAGCAGGGAGCCTGCTTCCTCCTCTCTGCCTGCCTCTCTGCCTACTTGTGATCTCTGTCAAATAAATAAATAAAATATTAAAAAAATATTTTTCTTATTTATTTATTAGAGAGAGAGAGAGAGAGCATGAGAGGAGAAAGGTCAGTGAGAGAAGCAAACTCCCTGCTAGGCAGGGAGCCCGATGTGGGATTCGATTTCGGGACTCCAGGATCATGACCTGAGCTGAAGGCAGTTGCCTAACCAACTGAGCCACCCAGGCACCCTACATTTTTCCCATTTTTATTCCTTTTATTGATGATTTCATTTTTAACATGACCCCCAAGCATAATGCAGAAATGCTCTCTAGTGTTCGTTCCTAAATGCAAGAAGTTTCTCATGTATCATATAGATACAAGATATGTGTTAGATAAGTTTTGTTCAGGCATGAGTTCTACTGCTGTTGGCTCTAAGTTCCATGTTAATAAGTCAATATTAACATATATTATGTTAACATATAATATAACAATATTAACAATATTAACATATATATAACATATATATAATAACTATATATTAAGTAAAATCTCTTTAAAAGAAACACACATAAAACAAAGTTAAGTGTTGATTTGTTGACAAAAAAAATGTTATCACCAGAAGCTTACAGGAACCTAGTATTGGATTTATCCTGGGAACAATGGTTCAGTATTTCCTAATTCAGTTTTTGTGGAGACTTCATAGAACATAACTACTGGGAATGACAAAAATTGACTACGGGTGTCGTTTTCCCAGAACATCAGAATGCGTGAATCTAGGTTTAAATGTGCTGATAAGGACTAGTAATTTAAGATTATGCATTACCCCAGTCCCCAAACAAGTACATTCTACCAGCTGCCACAGTCTAGAGAAATTAAACACCACCCTAGGGAAAAGGAAAGAAAGATAAAGATCAGCAGAACATGAACAATGCAAATTCCAATGCACATCAATGGCTACATAATGATAACAAAACATTATTATTTGCAAAGTCTCCTCTCTGTTGTCTTCTTTCCACCTCATTATCTATCTTTGAGCTCCATCTCTCCATCTCACAGTTACAATATTTATCAGAACTTTTTAATGTTTATAATGCTGGCCTTTATAACCGTTATAATGTTGACCTTTTCCTCATGCTTTTTAATCTTATGGTATATAAGCTATTCTATTATTTCACAGAGATTACTGAAATAGATTATTGCCCTGAATATTCAATTAAAAATCATTCCTTATCCCCTTTCAAATTATTTGTTATTATGGGTAAGATATTTAAACCCCAAGCATGACTTTTTGAGGCCATACACAGAAATCTAATATGTGCACATTTTTATATATCTGTAAGATAGCATCTTGTTTGTGTTATCCATTTGGTAAGAAACCTCAATGATTTACCACTGCATGAAGAATGATCCCCAAACTATTGAAAAGTGTGTCAAATGCAGAACAAATTGTGTCCTTGGTGATAATGAACCAGATTCTCCAAATGGTTGCTCACACTGTATGGAAACACCTGTGCTGTTTCATGGTGAGATGCATGGAAGCCACAATTACCTGGAGGAGGGAACCTATGCTCACACTGGTAGAAATTAAATAAATTCAGGCTATATTTTAATATGAAGGACCAGAAACACTAAGTCAAAATAAAAATCAGTTTAGATAATCTGCTTATAAAATTTTAACTAGAATATCTGAGTCAAAGTTGAAATTTCAAACCTTCATAAAAATATTTCAAAATTTATTTCATACCCCTCTTCCCTGCCTCCTGACAATTGAATCACTGCAGCTGAAAAACACATACTATCCTAAGATTAATATAAACCCCAAACCGAATACAAGCATAAGTGAAATGTATGAGAAGCCTGGTTCCCATTGGCAGTGATTAGCCTGTTTGCCCATTTTTTCCCAGAGAGAGACACTGAATCTTGTGATTATTTATGACAGTCACATCTTATATGAACTATTATAATTTATTTCCACTTAATCTTTAAAGTAGCTCAGTGAACTTATGTTCATTTTAAAGATTCGGAAACTCAGGTTTAGAGGTACTTAGTGACATAGCTGGTAAGAGGCAAATTTATGATTAAACTTAGCTTCATTGCTTCCACAGATCATGATTTACCAGCTTCTTTTCCAAATTAGAGGGCAATATGTTTTAAAGCCTAGTTGTGTAATGAAAAACTACATGATCCCAGATAACCCCATAGATGACACAGTGTCATGAAAAACATGTATTTGAACTGCTCTCACCCTTCACTTTCAGAACTAGGCATTATTATATGATTAGAAGTGTGACTTACTTTGAATACTAAAACTTATTTTTCTTCATAATAGACAATTAGAAAATACAGGTGCAAAGTGTTCTGCATATATTTATGTTACTTATTTCTCAAAAAACTTTATAATCCTTCATAAATCCTGAAACATCACTCAAATGCTTGGTAATATCAAGGTTACTATTTCCATTCTATGCTGAATTCAATTTTTAGTTAAAACATTGAATAATTAAGATTCTGATTTTTAAAAGGGAATACTTTTATGTAGTAAAACAAACTCACACAAAGATAGGAAACAATGAAGATTAGATATGATATTATTATGAGTATATTTCTAATTAAATTTTTTCTCCAGGATGAATGTCAATTTGTAAAGAAAAGCATAAAATGAGAAACATTTCTAATTATATTATTAGTTAGCACATGCACAATATATAAACAGTAATCATAAGTCAGCATAGAAAAATTTGGAAATATGATCACGTCTTTTGGTCCTCCTTACTCAACATATTTGAAATGTTATTTTTCTTGTTTCTTTCAAAATTATTTGTTTACATGTATATAAAATTGCTATTAATATACTATATATGTTACACCATGTAGATCTCACAGCTGAAATTTGTATTTCTTTCATATTTTCTTAACTTTCTTCAAGTTGCCATTCCTTAAATATACATATTAATTTAGTGTGATTTGATATATCACTATTTCTACTGTCTCTTTTGTCCCATAATCTGATCTCCATCTCCATATTCATTTTTCCCAAATTAAAGTCCTTCTTACTATTTTATCAGATTTCTGTTCTATTCAACATGATAAGGTTATAGCAGTTATTATTCACCCTTTGACAACTGGACCCAACTTCTGTGTTACCTTTTATGAGCTAGTGTCAGAAATCATATGGCAGTCACAAGGGTCCGCTTAGATTCACGAGAAGGCATAGATTCTTCTTGGTAGGAGGGTGGTAAAATTCTTGAAGTACATCTGCAATGGGGAATACAACCATTTTTGAAAAACACATTCTGTTGCAGCTTTTTTCCTACTAAATGGGACCACAGGGGTCAGATGTAATTGAATATGGGTATCACAAGTGTTGTTTTCCTGTTTTTGTTTTGTTTTGTTTTTTTCTGTGGTTTTAATTTTTTTTCTTTTGTATGGTTCTTTGTTACTAGCCATTGGTTAATAGTATGTTTTCTTTCTTTGCTTTCCTAGCATTTTTTTCTTTCTTTCTTCTTCTTCTTCTTCTTTTTTTTTTTTTTTTTTTTTTTTTTTTTTTTTTTTTTTTTTTTTTTTTTTTTTTTTTTTTTTTTTTTTTTTTTTTTTTTTTTTTTTTTTTTTTTGGTAAGCCTGTGATTTTCAGACTCTTTGTATCCTAGTGAATTAAATTAGAGGTTACTACATATTGGAAAGTTAAATATGATTACTTAAAAAATATTCTCAAGGTATAACTGCATACAATTTTACTGTTATATGTTATTTAACTAATCTAGCCTCAAACTTTGGAGGGATTTTACTGCATTTAGTATAATCCATATTCCACAACGAACTTTTCTTGAAATTATGTTCTTTTAACAAATGTGGCTACATTATATACTAAAAGTGCATGATTACTGATATTAAATATACCTGGGTGTATCACCTAACCAATCTTTTAAATTGACAGATTACTAATATAAAGTACTAACAGACTAAACTAGATGCCAAATATTGCCTAACTAGTTAGTAGCAGGAAAAAAAAAAAAAGACATTAATTAAGTACTCATTTTGTTATAGGGTTGGTGCTTCATGCTGTGAACATAACTAATGTATTAAATATTCTTCTTTTGTTCTTCCTTCCCTTCATCCATCTCTCTCTCTCTTCCTTTCCTCTTCCTCCCCTCTCTATAAGATTTTTTAAAAATATTTTTAACTAGAAAAAATAAGCAATAGTAAATATAATTTTCTATGAACAAAATATAGGTGATAATTTATAAATAACTGGATTTTCACCTCTAAATTTAGCTATTGACTATATTATCATTTATATGATATGTTGCTGTATGAAGTTTGAGTCATTTATTTATATAGTTATAATAAAACCTTACATAATAATAATAAATTAACAAAAGCAATGATACTTAAGAAGATAATTCTCAATCTCTATATCCATGAGAAAAATTTCTTATCAGTTCTTCCTTTGTAGATTGTAGTTGAAGAAGATAATAGAAATAAGATAATCTATCTCCTAGTTCTGTTGGTAGAGCAAAATATTTAAGACAAGTCTACTGTGATGCATTGAAAGTGCAGAACTAGTGTAATTTTAGATAAGCTGGTCACGACCTATATGGTATTACATTATATTAACCATCTATTTTTGGTTCTCTGCAGTGTGTAACACAAAATTGACTAAATAGAAGGATTAGTTCACTGTTTGCAGAAGAATAGACTATTGTTTGGCAACTTGAATAACTAAAGGAAACAAATATTTGGACAAATAGTAAATGTATACAGGAACTTCACAAAATTTATGTACAAGATTTATTTACCTAATAATACAATTCATGCTTTTCTATTTATAAAATTTCCTTTTTTTAAAAGATTTTATTTATTTATTTGACAGAGAGAGATCACAAGTAGGCAGAGAGGCAGACAGAGAGAGAGGAGGAAGCAGGCTCCCTGCTGAGCAGAGAGCCCAATGCGGGACTCGATCCCAGGACCTTGAGATCATGACTCAAGCCGAAGGCAGAGGCTTCAACCCACTGAGCCACCCAGGCACCCCTAGGCGAAGCCATTTGAACAATTACAAATAGTTGTTTTATATTTTCAATGCTTAAGTCTTATGGAAATATAGAAAGATACATTTTGTTTTCCTCTTAAGGTGTGAATTTTTTGGTTGAGGTAGGGCATAGTTACAATGATTAGCAAGACTTTTGGAGTTGAAGTACGTAGGGAGATTCAAGTTTTGGGAAAGTCACTTAACTTTTCTGAATCTTTGTTTTCTCATCTATAAAATGAGGATAATAAACATAACTATTTCACAGTGCTATGGGAAATAAATTGATAATTGCAATGTCTGATAATTAATAATTGCTTACGAAGTGGTTTATATTCTAAGCCATGCTATTGTTGTCAACATTGAATGCTATTTAATTGAAAACAAATTCAAATTTAACATAACAATGCAATTTTTCTGTAAGAGGCAGAGAAGATCACCATCCAAAGATGAGGGTTGAGCTGGGTATTAAACTGTCACCCCCCCAAGAGTCGGTTGGCAATGGTTTACATTAAAGAGTAGGTTGGCAAGGTTTACATTAAACACAGATATTTGCAATGATAATGACTATAATTATTTGGCCTAGGAGTGAAACCAAAGATGGCTTTTAATCTAGAAATGAAACATTTTTGTAAGATTGTTCTCTATCCACTATGGTTCCTTGACCATATTGTATGTATCGTATGTTGGAGGATAAAAAGATAAGAAGAAAGTTTGAAAAGGACAGAGAAAAGATGATTGTTCTTATGTATATTCAGAAACCACACTGGGTCATGAAGGAACAGACTGCTATATAGAGATGTAAGTAGAATATGCTTAATGAATTTTCATTCCAGGAAAATCAATAGTTGAATATTTTTCTCACTGTATGGAAAGTTTTTCAATTTATCCAATGGCTGCAGTCTTGAAAACAATGGAACTACATGAGCTCCATCTTTCTACTTGTAAAGAAAAGCAGGCTTGAGTTACTCCATCATAAACACTTTTTTAAAAAAGATTTTATTTATTTATGTGAGAGGGAGAATGAGAGAGAGCATGTGAGGGGAGAAGGTGAAAGAGAGAAGAAGAGTCACTGCTGAGCTGGGAGCCTGATGTGGGACTTGATCCCGGGACTCCGGGATCATGACCTGAGCTGAAGGCAATCACTTAACCAACTGAGCCACCCGGGTACCCCATCATAAACACTTGTGACTAACAGTTTATTGCTCTCCATGGGCTATATGAAATGATGAAATGATGACAAAAGGGTAAAATAATGGATAGATAGTATGTTCAGTTTATTAACCCATGGAAATTATATAAGTAGCAATGCATCTCAAACCTTTGTATTTATGGAATATCTGGAGATGTTGCTAAAATATAGTAGGTTTGGTATAAGACCTGAAAATGTGCATTACACATAAGACCCCAGGTGGTACATATGCTGCACATCTGTAAACCAACATGTTGGTCAGCAAGAGTTTAGGACAGATCATCAAGAAGTGGAATTACATTTGTCTGAGCTCCAGTACTCTTTTCTAACTCAAATCCTTAGAATACACACATTTTTGATTCCCATGTTCTTAATTCATTTATGCATCTTTTTAGTTTTTTTATATCTTGATTTAAAAAAAGTATATCCTAAAGTTGGTGATCTCCTGGGTAATTCTTCCTAAAGGAATTAGTAAGTAAATCAAAAAGTCACCAAGTGCATTAGCCAATATATATTTCAAAGCAAAGTATACATGTAGTTGCCTCAAACACATTTTGCAATAAGCAGAACATTTTTATGTAATAAATAAGGTTACTTGTAGCATTTTAAAATAATTAAAAAACACGTTTCCACTCTATTTCCTGAAGAAGCTAGAGTTAATTTAAATAATGAATTCTTGGTCATGGTTTCCAGACATTTCAATTCTAGGTCTTTTGCCAAATAGGCAATTGACAGTAGGGTTGTTTGGGCATTATTTTTTCTTATTTTAAGATGAAGAAGCCTAGGCTTAGAAGGATAAAATCACTTGTCCAAATTCCCAAAACTAGCAAGAACAAAGTCAGGATTCAAAAATAGGTTGGCTAATTCCATGTACCTTATTATTTTGACAAATGTGCCTGAGGTTATTGGAAAGACTTCTGATGCATTGATGTATCGAATGAGACATTTGTAGCTTCCAATCTGATATCTGTGAGGAATTTGAGGTCAAAGTTTGTGTTTGTTTTGGGTATCTTTTCTAAAGTCCTATCCTCTGACACAATTCTTTATTTCTCTTTGTTTTTGACCATTTGGAAAATATACTTTATTCTTTAACAATGCACTTTAACTTTATAAAGCTTTTATTGCATCCTGTGTCAAATTTTATAAACCTAATATTAGTCAGCAAATACTTGTCTTAAATTTTTTCTCACCTGCTATGTATAATAATATATTTTCCCGAATTCCTAGTCTTTTTAAAAATTACCCATAATAGATCAGTGTCGACAGAGATAATTTTTGATTTAAAACCAAATGAAACTTTAAAGTAAATTAATTTTCTTTATATTTTATAATATATTAAACATTTTGGGGGTATTTAAAAAAATTATAATTCTTTCCTAAGAATATTTTATCCCTCTTCTGAAATATGTATTTCAGGTATCTCAAAGCAACATAGTATTTTGCCTTCTTCTTTTATGTCACATTCATATAACTGATTAGCAATATTATTGGATATTAAACTTCTACCTATTTGCCAGTGTTAACAATGATGGATTTTCTTCTCATTTCACATTGTAAAGAAATTTATGCAGTAGGAAAGAAATTATGCTGTAATGCAATATGACTCTTCTTCTTCTTCTTCTTTTTATTATTTGTCCAGAAGAGATTTTAGGTAAAGATCTCATTCTCTGATGTGGAAAGGAAGACTCTAACAGTCTTTTCCCACATGTCTGGCCTAGAGAATTAAAGAGTCAAACTTTAGTGTGCAGTCAGAAAAAGAAAAAAAAAAATCTGCAGTCATCAGCAAAGCCAAAACCATTCAGAGTTCATCCATTTTTACATAATAATTGGAGTCATGACCTTAGCATAGAATAAGAGATAAATATATTGACTTTCATCCATAGAAAATGCTGGCTTCTAATATAGAATATTTCTAAGTAAGTATTGGCTATCTTTAAATGCCTGCCTTTCTCTAGCAGTGACATTAGCCCTGCTAGAAGTGTTCCTTAATGTGGTCTAATTGACAGTCTGAATGTGAGGCCGAGCCACCTCATCGCCCCTGATGCTAACCATCTGGGCCGATGTCCCTGGACAGAGAACAGTTGACGGTTTCAGTTATGCCAGGGTCAGAAGATCACTGGCTGGTTACTTTTCAAATGTTCATGATCACATTTCCAAAGATTCATTTTTATAATTTCATGTGGGATGTCATCACTTACATGAGAGTAAGATAAGAAAGCACTTGGCCTTTACATGAGGCTAAAAATCTCTATAGAAACTAAGAATTTGATGAACTTAAGCATCTGGAAAAACAGGAATCATGCTTATCATCTTGTATTTGAAGCAGTGCACATAGAGTTATATTTGATTAGGAAAGCATATTTTAATTGAAATACATTCATTTTTATTGTTTCCATCCTATTTGTATATTTGTGAAAGAAAATGTAACTTTTAATAAGGCAGCTTTTACAAAAGTGGGTAAGTCGTTTTAGATTTATAGAAATTCTGATGCTTTAATTATTTCTTGCATATATAAATATATCTAAAAAATATATATAAATTATGCTCTAAATGCTGCTCTGAAATGAGCAATTTAAACAAAAAGCTTAAAAAGTTTGTGAGAAATATTTTTAAAAACCATAATATTTTCTTTATATTCTAGTCTTTTTTATTCTTATACTGGCAATCATTAATTTTTTAAATTAAGTATTGTAGGTTTCCTTACTTATTGCTGATAAAATAGTAGAAGAAATACCTACTTTGTGTAGGGGGAGGGAATCGGATTATTTATTTCGTATGATGAATTCTTTATAAAACACAAGTTGAATAGCTTCTAGTTGAACATACATTACAGTCTAAATTTAGAGTGCCATCTAGTGATGAGTTAGAGTTCCATCAGATAAAGAATTCGAGAACTATTAATGTTTGTATAGCCTTGACTTCAATGTAGATTTCATTGTTAATATGGTCAATATGATTTGGAATCTTCAATGTGAATCTACTAGACAACATTATAATTTAGTAAACTTTAAATCCTAAGGCCTTTAAAACTTGAAAAGTTTTAGAACTCATTTAATATGTCTAAACTTAGTAACAGAAAAGTTATTTTTATGTCGATAAAAACTAAATAAGATAGACCAACATTTGTCTTAAAATATTTGCTGTTAATTAACACTAACTGACCATATTCAGGATCCTTTGTGTACACAAATGGTCCCCAACAAATTCGTGTTGATGGATTAAATCAGAAAACAAATGAACTAATGTTTAAAAACGCAGCTTCAACTGTCAATATAAACCAGTAACAACAATTTTAAAAATATAGCTCCACTTTTATAAAATTAGACATCTTTGTGTATTTGCTCCTTATTTTGAGTGATTAAGTATTTTTGCTAGAATATTAAGCTATTGTTTGAAATTAAATATTAATAATTCTTGAAAAAAAAAGCAAGGAAAATATACAAGGTTGTTAGGAAGAAAGGAAGAAAGAAAGGAAGGAAGAAAGAAAAAATGAGAATAAAAGAAAGATCAAGGAAGAGAGGGCAAGAAAAGACAAGAAGGGAAGTACAACTATGTGTCAGCTATTATAATGCTATATTGTATGTCACTTTGTTTCTTTCCGCATCACAAAGCTCATTTAGTAAGAGGGCAACTGAAACAGTCGGGTCAAGTAAACTGTTCATCTGTTTTAAATTTTTATTTTTTATTTAATTCTATTATTTTTTGCAAATAAGGGTTGTATAATGCTCATAGTCAAAATCTATACCATGAATATTTTCACAAATCAGTTGTATCAATATTTTGCAAGTTTTACTCATCTAGAGGTCTAGATTCAGTTCCAGATTTACAATCAGATCTTGAGCTCATTATTTTTCATGGGATTTTGGCAATTTACTAAATAATTTTGGAAAAATAACAAAGGTGACAGTTTTCAACCATGTGTCCACCTTAGATTTAACTTATAATATTAATTTGGTACTTAAGCCCATTCACTGTGGTCTGGCTGACCTCATGTTTCTTCATTATGGTATTTATCAACAACAAGAAATGATTGCTTTGCTATAGATTAAAATTAATGAACCAATGAAAGCAACAAAAAAGCATGTGAACTACCCTGAAAAGCACCAGGACTGATTCTCCTTTAAGCTACAGGATCCTCTTATAATAAGTATCCTCCCTTTAGAATCACTCAGGTCCCTATGTGGTCAAAGAGCAGCAGGTTTCAGAAGACTTCAGAGGTCTCAAAGACTCTGTGGCCCCTTCATCCCACCTGACTCAGTAACTGTGTCCAAAGTAAATATTCTACCACAATCACTGATTTTGGTGCTCTCAAGTTATGCTCATTCATGGATTCTGACCAATGTCAGGAGTAATTTTTCTTAACCAGGTTACTATTTTTTAAAACAAGTAACATGGGATTCATGTCCCAAATGAAAGAATAAGCTTCTCTACTATTTTTAAAAAGTTCCTTTATCTGACCAAGTTAGTGAAAGAATAATATAGTTGGTGCTTTGGGGACACTTTCTTGAAGGGTACTGATATAAAATCTATTATATGCCAGAAAAAATGGCTTCAACTTGCATCAAGCCAAATAGCATTGTTCTAATTTAGTGTTGGCCTCAGTGTGATGATATTTCTATGGAGATTTGCCAATAACCTGCTGTCATCATAGGAAGTGACTTTGGCTCAGGCATTTAGTCACTGAGCAAGTCACAGGGGACATTCCAAAATGAGCAAGACAGTCTCTGCCTTCAAGGATATAAAGAATTTTCTGTATTTTATTCATTCCACCTTGAGAAAAAGAAAAAAAAAAGTAAGGTCACGCTAAACATGTTTTGTTTTAGAATGCACTGTTTTCAGGAAATGAATTAGGGAAAACGTTTTACTTATCGGCAAAAGCTGGTCTTGAGCAAATTTTATTCCCTAGCAAGAGTTAAGTGTTGTTTTTCAATTCTCATTTCTAACTCTACTTTCCTTTTGGAAATCACTGCTTCTCAAGTAGTGTAACTTTGATAGAGTTGTAAATCTAGCTGCCTATCCTACAGAATAGAATCCTAGGGGGTTCCTAGAAGGTCCCTCTCTCTAATCAGGTTTTCCCAATCCCTTTCTCCACTCTCAAACTATAATTACTGTTTAGTTAATTTGATACCCTTTCTAAGGATTTTAATTTTTTATGTTTTAACCATGGACAGAGGAAAGAAAATAATCTTAAGTTCATTGTTCCCAAACAAGAAAGTCTGAGCAAGCTTTTTGTCTCAGCTGCAATTCTTATGACTTCTTGCTAATCATACAGAGCTGACATGAGGATTGAGACTTGGGAATGATGTTTTGTATTTCATGTTTAATCACAAATACTCACCATAACCCATGGAACCTCACTTTGAATAATCTGTGGCGTGCTCGTAAGTAAGCAATACATCTTCTAAGGGAAGGAATGGGCATTAACATAAAAGTATTTTCAGATAGGTAGTCTTAAGAATTTCCTGTGGAGTATTACTAACTCCCAGACTCCACAAACACAGTAGGATTGTACTTAACTCCTTCAGAGTTGAACGGGGCCTTGTGGCTAAATAAGACTGAGCAGAAAAGATAAGCTCCATTTCTGGGTTACAATATTTCATTGCTAATGCCAGATCCTTCAGGACATTCTTTTTCTCTCACATAGTAACCAGAAAAACTAGTTCTCTCAAGGACTATGTTGAACAGTGATCCGTTATACTCCATGGAAGATGTGTGGCCAGTATGAGAAGTAAGTTTTTATTGCTCTGACTATTGAGATTTGAGGATTTGTATTTCAACATCATTACATGACATAGCATACCCTGACAAATCCAATTAGCTATCTTCATTATATTGTAGCAATCTATACATTTAATGCAATCCCTATCCAAATACCACTAGCATTTTTCACAGAACTAAAACAAACAATCTTAAAATTTGTATGGAACCACAAAAGACCCCAAGGAGCCAAAGCAACCTTGGGAGAAAAAAAAAACACAAACCAGAGCTGGAGGTATCACAATTCCTGACTTCAAGTTACATTACAAATCTGTAGTAATCTAAACAGTAGTACTGCATGAAAATAGACACATAGATCAGTTGAACAGAATAGAAAACCCAGAAATGAACCCACAACCAAACAGTCAACTAATCTTTGACAAAGCAGGAAAAAATATCCAATGGGAAAAAGACTGGGTCTTCAATAAATAACACTGGAAAAACTGGACACAAAAGAATGACACTGGACCACTTTCTTATGCCATACATAAAAATAGATTCCAAGTGGATTAAAGACCTAAATGTGAAATATGAAACCATTAAATCATAGGGAACATAGGCAGCAACCTCTTTGGCATTGGCCATAGCAACTTCTTACTAGATATCTCTCCTGAGACAAGGGAAGCAGAGGCAAAAATAAACTTATTAGGACTTCATCAAAATAAAAAGTTTCCGGATAATGAAGGAAACAATAGACAAAACTAAAAGACAACCTATGGAATAGAAGTTATGGGCAAATGACATATCTGATAAAGGGTTAATATCCAAAATATATAAGGAACTTATAAAACTCAATACCCCAAAAACAAATAATCCAGTTAAAAAATGAACAGAAGACATGAATGAACATATTTTCAAAGATGACATACAGATGGCCAACAGACACACAAAAAGATCCTCAACATCATCATCAGGGAAATGCAAATCAAAACTACAATGAAATACCACCTCTCACCTACCAGAATGGCTAAAATTAACAACACAGGAAACAACAGTTATTGGCAAGGGTGTGGACAAAGAGAAAACGTCCTATACTGTTGGTGGGAATGCAAACTCATACAGCCACTCTTGAAAATGGTATGGAGTTTCCTCAAAAAGTTAAAAACAGAACTACCTAAGATCCAGCAATTGCACTACTAGCTATTTACACAAATACAAAAATACTAATTAAAAGGGATACTTGCATCTTGATGCTTATAGTAGCATTGCCTACTATAGGCAAATTATGGAAAGAGTACAAGTGTCCATCAACTTATGAATGGATAAGGAAGTTGTGGTATATATACACAACAGAATATTACTCAGCCATAAAAAGAATGAAATCTTGTCATTTGCAACAACATGGATGGAGCTGGAAAGTATGATATTAAGTGAAATAACTCAGTCAAAGACACATACCATATGATTTCACTCATATATGGAATTTAAGAAATAAAACAAATGAGCAAAAGGGGAAATGAGAAAAAGAGAGACAGAGAGAGAGAGAGGCTAACCAAGAAAAAGACTCTTAACTATAGAGAACAAACTGATGGTTACCAGTGGAAAGGTGGGTGGGAGCGTGGGTTTAATAGGTGTTGGGGATTAAGGAGTGTACTTGTGATAAGCATCTGTATGGAAGTATTGAATCACTATATTGTACAACTCAAACTAATACTATACTGTATGTTAATTAACTGGAATTTAAATAAAAACTTAAAAAATAGCAGGTACCTAATTTTTGTTAACAGAGTAATCCTGCTTTAGTTTCTCATTCTTTGAACTCCATCCATTTATTTACTAAGGTATTTTTGTAATCTCTTCAAAAAGAAAGAGAGCAGAGACAAAAAATGATTTGTATCATACTGATGTATTAATGTCACACTTGACATGTGATAGTTTATTTGGTTTGCTAATGGGTACAAACAATAACATCAAAATGTACGCTGTAAGAATTATTGGAAATATTGGCCATTATTTATACCGAATAAAAGTGTTATTTAGAAGTTTGGGGAAAAATCAATATCTTACTAGGAATTCAGTGGAATACGTTAAATCTCTTTTTGTTTATTTTGGCAGTAAAAGTAAATTGCAGAATAAAGAAAAACCCTGCAGTCAAACACTAATCCACTTGCTATCTAAACTTATACATATGCATATACACAGGCGCACAAATCAGTCACACATGTGAGATAGCTAATGATTTTCTGTTGCTTAAAAGCTAGAATCTTTATTTAATTCATAGAACATTAGAGCTGGGTAAACCTTAAACATTAGATCATTCGAGTCTGTCTTTTTATTGCTAAGGTCATAGAGTGAAAGTGCTTAAAATGAGAGTCAATTCTTCTTTCAAGTCCAGTTTCCTTTTTGCTATAACACTTTGTCCCATCTATCTAGAAATCCCAGAAAGAATTTAATAAAAGCACATTTCTAAAATCCCAAGATCATTTTAAGGGATAATGCTTTCTTCCACCTTCATGTTCCAGGAGCTTGTTATTCGATTTTTGATCCCCAACATATTAGAGGCTTTGTTAACGGCTCTTTACGGTGCTGAATCATCCAACAGAAGGAAGTTTCTCCACTCAGTGTATGAAGAGGCTAGAATGAGTTTGGAAACATAAATGCATTTGATGAGAATGATAAGAGTCATTTGTTTATTATTTTAATTATAGAAAAATCTATCTTAAAAGTTTTTATTTTCTATCTGTATTCCTAGACTAGGAGCTACCAGTACAAATTCTTGAATTGTATAGTATGGGAAAGCCAATGATAAACAAGCTCGGTTCTATTCTAGAATAGTATACTTTAAAAAGTCTGATATAAATCCCTAAGACTTCTAATTATTCCATGATATATTTTGAAGTTAAGAAATTTCACTTTGTTAGATGAACTCCATTTTCAATCATCCTATGATTCATTATTCATTCACTCATTGGCTTATTCAACACATATTTTTGAGTGCTTTCTATGTGCCTAAACTTTATCTACTGGCTAAATTAACTGAATTCTTTCCAACTGAGGATTCTGTTTCTAAGTCTTAGAGACTCAAACCTGCAGTTTTCATAAACTGAACAAAGCTAAGTAAATCTTCAAATAAAATGTCATTTTGGTTAATTTATTTAATTTTTTCCAAAGGGGTATTCCATCTGATGAAGACAGGGAGTTAAATTAGTATGATTTTCAAGTAATTGTACTAGTTGGAGGCACTAGAATTGTACTAGAGGGAGGCACAGAATAGAGCAATTAGAAATGAAGGCTCTTGGTCCAATCTGCTTGTGTTCAAATTCCAGGTCAGCCATGTGCTAACTGTGTGACCTTGACCAAGTTACCTACTTCTTCATTCTTAGTTGCTAATATGAAGATTAAGATCATAATATTGAGTTAATTGATATAAAGACAAACAAAGAAGAACCTGGCACATGTTAGATTTCATTGCTAGCATAAAGCTTTTGGTAAATTGAATTGTAATTAGAGTTACATTTTAGGCAGGAGCAAAGATGAAACTATTGTATACTCAGGAAAGGATGTCAAGAATACAATCAAATATTCATGTGTAAAATGTGTAAAGCACCCAGAAAAGTGAGAGAAAAAAAAAAAAGAAAGAAAGCAAAAGAAAAAGAAAAAATAGAGATTATAAATTTAAGATGCAAAAAGAAAACTGAGAAGAAATTATCAAATAAGCACCAGGTTAATGAAGGCAAACAAAGAGAGTACAGATGAACATGGAGCTAGAGTTCTGCAGTGTTGATAAAACCATAGAAAGATACAGTCATACAGGGATGAAAATGCTTTTCATTAAACTTGGTACCTAGGAAGCTTTTAATTTCTTTACAGAGAATATTTTTTAATTCAGGCATGGAGAAAGAAATTAAATTGTTGGATTTTAAAATTTCAGTAGTGAATGAGATCCAGGAAATGACTCTAAATTTGAATGAAAAGTGAAGGAGAAAGAGTTTGAGGGTCAGAAGCATAGACACATTTGTTCTATATTGTTGTCCTTCTTGTTATTGAAATGAATAAATATTTAACAAATTGAGAGTGGATGAGTATCTAATAGAGACAGGAACCTTTTCAGAGAGCAATGTCCATGTGGAGATGGGTGAGGAAATTATAGAAAGCACATACATTTGGAATAGGCTAATAGACAAAAGGGGTGACATCCCAAAGCAGGTAAATTTCAAACTTCTGGATCTATTTTCTTTCATTCTTCACCTAATTATTGCTTCTTAGATAAAATTCAATTCCAGTTAGGCTGTAAATCCTTCAGATTCTCACTCTGCTTCTTATGGAGACATTGAATATCTTGCCCAGAGCCTTGCTTGTGCTTTGGGATTTCATTTAACTTTTGAGAAAATAGTGTCCTAAACATTTAGATATTTTTTAAATTGCTTCAGTATAGCATATTTCCTCCATCGTAATATTATGCAGTATCTGATTTTTTCTTATTTTATCTCTCCATGACAAAGAAAGAAATGGACATTACTAATGCTCTAAACAAAAAGTGATAGAGACCTTAATGCATTCTCACCGGAAATATTTTAAAAATAGTTTCCAGTAAACAATGGCTAAGTATTCTCTCTCTTTCTCTTAAAAACAATTCTAGAAGACAAACCACATAACAAGCCTGGAATGTCTCAAGGATCAGCCCCAGAACTTCTCTGTCAACATTCAATTTCATTAAGGTACCACTACTTGCCTTAACAGATAAATCTTGATTTCTCAAAGATTTCACAAAAGATATCCTATTGACAACTGGAAGGTAAAAATGAAGCAGAGGCTGTTTTGTAGGTCACACATATTGTTGCTTATCTGCTGGCTTTATTCAATGACTTGAGGCGGTGCCTGGGCTTGGACTGCCTTCACTTTCCTTTGGATTCTCTCTTCCCTTCTCACAGCTCTGGGTCCAAAGAGTGTGTTTATTGGAATGACAAAGGACCCAATTTCTACAAGCTTCCTCCCCCATTGAGATCAGAGGCAACAAGAATGGATCCAGGTTTCAGAGTCCATCTTAATGGGAGTCAGCTCATGCTAATGGGTTCCAGCTTGATCTTTCATGATCTCTCCCACTTTACACCCAGCTTTCTTTCTTGACTTGCCTGCCCTGTCTGCTTTTATTTCCAGCATCATACTTTATTAGAAGAGCTTTAGGGACTAATAATTAGCACCCCAAATTGCTTAAAGCTCAAATTCCTATAACCAAAAGTGAATGAATGAATGAGTGAATGAATGAAGTGTGTATGTGTATATGCAATACAATATATACACGCTAATATTTTTGCTTCTCTAATTAAACCTTGATTGATATATCCAGTTTTTATCTCTAACATAAACTCTCCTCTGAACTCCATACTGATATATAAACTATCTGCTCCAATAACTACTTTAAATTTATCATACTTTATTTATTTAAATTGATTTCTTTATTTCAGAGAAAGAGAGTGAGCAAGCACTGGGAGGGGACCCTGAGATCACCATCTGAGCTGAAACAAGTCAGTCACCCAACCGACTGAACTACCCAGGTGCCCTTATCATAATTTAAACTTATCAAACTTGAAGCAAAACTTCTAAATTCCACTCCAAAACTACTATTTCACACATATGCTCATATTAATAATAAGATATTGCAATCTCTTCAGTTGTTCAGGTTTGGGAACATCTTCTATGTTGCTCTTTTTCTTATACTGACTATTCACCTATGACTTCTCTAAGAAATAAAACTTGAAGTTCACCTAATTACTTATTTCACCTTATATACTAATGAAACAATAGAGTAAAATAATGTAATCCAGAATGATTCTGCAAGTTTATAATTGCATTTTTAAAGCAATAAGACATAATAATAGTTTAAAATCTAATTGTGGAAGAAAAGATCCAATAATGACAACAGCAACTATGCATCTTTGGACGGTTGATGATAAGTAAGTTTAATTAAAGATGAAGAAGAAGAGGAAAGAAGAGAAAGAAGAGAGAAAGAAGAAAAAAAAGAAGAACCACATTTAGGCACATTGACCTAGAGCTGAATGAAAGCTGGCTGGAGGTTTAGAGGAGCATATTGTGGATTTTGAGCTAAACCTCGAAGAACAATATGGTTTAGATGAAAAGAAAGGGAAAAGCCATACCATTCTAAAGTGCTCAAATAAAGAAAGTGCAAGAATAGCAAGGACTGCCAAATGTTTGGGCAGTAAGCAAGGTCAAATGATTAAGTTACTGTACCACAGTAAAATCAAGGTGATAATGCATACTTCAGTTCACAATGACCTCTACCCACCACCCCATTTGCCATTAAGTTGATATTATTTTTTTTAATTTGTTTTTAAGATTTTATTTATTTATTTGACAGAGATTACAAGTAGGCAAGAGAGGCAGGCAGGGAGAGAGGAAGGGAAGCAGGCTCTCCGCGGAGCAGAGAGCCCGATGTGGGGCTCGATTCCAGGACCCTGAGATCATGACCTGAGCCGAAAGCAGAGGCTTTAACCCACTGAGCCACCAGGCTTTTTTTTTTTTTTTTTTTTTTTTTAAATTTACTTATTTATCAGAGAGAGAGCACAGGCAGACAGAGTGGCAGGCAGAGGCAGAGGGAGAAGCAGGCTCCCTGCCGAGCAAGGAGCCCGATGTGGGACTCGATCCCAGGACGCTGGGATCATGACCTGAGCCGAAGGCAGCTGCTTAACCAACTGAGCCACCCAGGCATCCCATGTTGATATTATTTTAGAAGCAATTACATATTAAAGATCATTTCATTCTTCATTTATTTTAAATGAACTTCTATTGATCAATATATTTTTATTTTTAACAGCACTGCTTTCAGTATATTATGCAGTTATTAATACATTTAAGATAATGTTTACATTGATCATTCCAGACAGAGTCAATGTGATTATTTGGTTGTTTCAATATATTTTAGATATTTGGGAAATGGATATTTAAACAAAATAGAAAAAATTTTGGAGTTTATAAATGAATGCATTAGGCCTTTTTAATCATATAAAGGATCAGCTAAACTGATACATCGGCTGATAAAAAAGTATTTATATGTAAAATTGCTGATTTTTCAGTATGTTCATTGAAAAATTATTTTTAAAATTCAAAACAAAAATTCAGAGATGTGTGCCTCTATAAATTTGAAATCTGAGTACAAATAGCAAAGTATTCAAAACACTTCTTTCTCATACATACAGTTTCATAAATCCAAAGTTCACTTCACGAATTTGTAAGAAAATGAGTTTTCCTAAATCTTCTATTCAAATTTGATGAAAGCAAAAATTTGGATAGTTCCATTGGAGGAAAGAGATATCAGGTAGGAGACTTCTGGAACATAAGCTGCACTTCTTATGAACAAATGAAGTATTTGTACACTTATACTGCTTTTATGATTTTAGATTTCATTAAATGTTTAGCTTTTTGACCAAAGTTAGTAAAGATTTTGATTACAGAAATCATTGTAATGCTTCAAAGCTGGTTTAGTGCACTTTCGCAAGTGATGTCTCAAATTGAGCTAGCAAAACTATAGACATTATGACTGAATAGAGATCCTTCCTGGCCTTGAGAAAGCTGGGCTTTCATTGAAATATGTATTGTTAAAATTCTTTCAGAAATTGTTTATTTTTATGTATATTTGTGAGAAGCATAGTATCACTTCAAACTTTGATTTGTGCTCTTCTGCTTGACTAAAGTTATCAGTAATTATTTTTTTTACTTAATAAATTTGCTTTTATTTGTAAATGGATTTTTATAACAGGGATGGAAATAAGACAAGAAAGAAGATGTGCAATTTAACAATAATTTACATTCAAATGAACTACAATTAATAAAAACTTAGAAAAAGTCTCAATAATCCAAATAAAATGTCAGACTACAACTTTTCTTGTTAGTAATGGGGGATGGTGAGAAGGAAGAAAACAATGGTTGACTGGTGGAAAAAATGATAGAAGATCTATACTCTTGAGTACTTAATAAATGACTCTTTATGCATCATTTCTTATTATTTATTACATTGATCTTTAAGTGCATATATAGAGTGGGACCTCTAAATCACTATGGTAAGAAAGCTATATATGACAGTAGAGCTTAAATCTAAACCTCAATTTGTTTGATGCGATTATAATATTCTGAAGGATACTCAAAGACATTGGAGGATGCTTAAAAGAAAATGAAAACAAAATATGTTCTTAATAAATTGGGAGATATGAATCAAAACCACAAAGAAAGAAGAACAAAAGAGCATCTCCCTTCATTCTGTCCCATGCAATATACTTACAACACATGGACTGTACTAAAAACCATTAAAATATTAAATTTATATTTATGTACATAAAATATTAGATATGCAAAATGTATGTGTGTGCATGTGTGTGTATGAGAGACTAATGCAAGATGATTCATAGTTTCAGTATTTCAACATTTTCTACTCATTTGAAATGAATTTAATAATACGATATTTGCAAAGTATCAGAGGATATCTTTAGTGTGTTTAACATGTTTTCTGTTTCACCTGGCAGCTCTTTCTAAATGAGCAACTAATAATGGTATTTGTGTATAGTTGAATACATTATTATGAATCACCTCAACTAGGTATTTCACACACAATGATGAAGGCTGTAAATCCAACGCAGACACTTCAAACAAAATGCTTGTTCCTTCCTATGTTTATCTATGTAGTTTTTTTTTCTTTGCAATATCCTCTGTGCTCTGATTGGTATTTTAGGCTTTCACAATTTAAAATTGCACTTTGGCAACAAGGTAAAATTTGGGAAAATTAGGAGTTGGGTAATAGTCACTTGAAGTACTATTTTCCCCAATAAAAAATATCTATAAAATTTTTGTTAGTGCTACTTAAACTCTTTAAATACATGTTTCTGAATTTTTATATAACTTTTAAGAGGGGGATAAAAGAAAATTGCACTTTATACCTTTAGCTGCAGTCAGATTTGGGATATGATATCACTATAGAATAACTGTAAGAAATCTGACCAAAAAATGGCTTAAATTTGAAGAGATTTGTCAAGGGAAATATTTCTGAAATATTTCTTTCTAGGCCATGACAATATTAGCAAATTTATTGACCATTTACTATGCTCTAGCTAGCTACCCACACACTTTACATAACTTGACACATTTTACCTTCATTTTGGAAATACAGAAATGGAAGCAAAGATAACTTTGTAAACTCCTCAAAAAAAGTCACAAATTTAATAAATTGTTGGAAATTGGATTAAAATCCAGCCTCTGATGTATATATACTGCAGTGTTTATCTTTCGGTGGGAATATGGTGACCAGACCTAGATATCAATATTATCTAAGTTGAAGATAGTACCACCTTCCTATTTTTTCATACCCCTGTCATCATTTTTCCCAGTCCCTGCTTTCCTGTTTTTTATTTTGTCTTTCCAATTCACTCCAGGTAGAGCAGTAATTAAAACTATAGTTCAGGGTGCCTGGGTAGCTCAGTGGGTTAAAGCCTCTGCCTTCTGCTCAGGTCAAGATCCTGGCCTGCCTTCCCCCTCTCTCTGCCTGCCTCTCTGCCTACTTGTGATTTCTGTCTGTCAAATAAATAAATAAAATCTTAAAAAAAAAACAACTATAGTTCAGGGTTATGATCTTCTGATATCTGTTTTTAGAGTAATCAGATCTGTGCAAGTTTCCACTCTGATGAATACTTTAGAAGTCATGATGAAAAGAAATGAAAAACAAAAGTTCTATAAAGATATTGGTTCCTTCCAATGAACATAAACTGTGGCAGGAAGTAACAGGATAGACTCATTGTCTATATTGTCAATATCTAATTGGGAGGAGTGTTTAAGTAAAAACAAGGCCAGTCTTTGTCATGTCTTCAATATGGCAAATTGCCATTGCTTTTAGGATTTTGAAGTTCAGACAGGTAACAACGGGCTCTCCGTTTAGGTAATTTAGCCTTTGTGAAAGGAAGATTGGCAGAAAGGGAAGAAAGTGAAGTATTCTGTTTATCCAAAGAAAAATAGATTCTGGGCACTAAGTGCACAATCTTCTCTCATGTTATCTTGACAGGACACTTTACTTTGTACACAGAAAGAATCATTTACGGGACAAAGGGTAATTGAGATATTGACTCTAACCACTCCTTGATCTTAGAAACCTGTCCACTTGGTATACAATTGCCAAGGCAGCTGTTGCTACTTTATTGATCTTTCAAAAAAGAAATTCCCTTTGAATTGTCAAAGATTAAATGTCTACACAATATTACATTTATAAATACACACTTAAAATAAATTCTGAACTAGTGATGACTAGCTTTTAACACATTTAGCAGGGGTTAGATATAAGTAAAAACAACATGGGGCTGCTATTTATGAAGTTTTGCTTAAATCATTATCAAGTGATAACTAACTGATTTTTTTTTACTCTTGTTTTTTGATCATAAGGTAACAAAGAAAGTGCAATTCTGGAGTGGAAGGCCTTAAGAATAATTTAAAGATTGTAGGGGCGTCTGGGTGGCTTAGTGGGTTAAGCCTCTGCCTTCAGCTCAGGTCATGATCTCAGGGTCCTGGGATCGAGCTCCACATTGGCTCTCTGCTCAGTGGGGAGCCTGCTTCCCCCCCTCTCTCTGCCTGCCTCTCTGCCTACTTGTGATCTCTCTCTGTGTGTCAAATAAATAAATAAAATCTTTAAAAAAAAAGAATAATTTGAAGATTATAAGCTACTCTAATGCCATATAAAATTTCATCTTCAACCCCTGCTCGAAGGAACAACATTCTACAGTATTTAAAATAGATTTCTCTATCATTAAGTATCCATTAGGCTAGAAGGAATGAAAACATATGCACTTATTATTTAACTAGTAGACACCATGTCCATTTCTAAAAAGCATGGATTTAAGTTTGATTTAATAGCTTGAAAGCTTTCTTTAAAAAATCAGAAGATAAAGTTATTTATAACAAGACATTCTCAGACCTTAGTTATTTATGAAATATTTACAAGAAGATCAAATAAACTGTGTTTGTGTGCATATGTGTACATGTGTGTGTTTTAGTGGGGCCGGGGAAAGTGATTAATATAATGTGGTTGTGGCTAACATAAACAAAATAGCAAAGGAAAACTATTGATTGAGGTTTTATGCTATGTGCTAAACACTTAAATGGAATTTAATGAGGGTTTTTTTCCCTTATTAAATCCTCCCAGAAGACCAATGGGGGACTCTTTATTATCTGACTTTTATTAAGGAGAAAACAGAGTCTGAAACAGTAAATGTATTTTCACACATCACAGACCACTGAAATTGAAAACAAAAGACTCTCGCCTGTAAGCCTGTGTTCCTTCTCTGGGTCATGTATTATTATTGCCTATATCATGTATCTTTCACACCACCACTTCAGTGATATCCCTACATCAGTGTTTCACTGGTCCAAATCTTTGAAATAATATACTGTTAAGAAAACTAATGAAATTGTATTCCAATCTTACCATTTCTCTTATTATAAAACAGAAGTAATTACCCATAACCTGTCAACATCATGTGTCTCTGAAGCAACAACTGTGATAACAGTTTGAGAAAGTGTAAGTATTTTACAAATTCTAGGATGATAGAAAGTACAAGATGCCATATGTAAATTGTTTGTACTCATCTGTTGTAATATTTGAAATTGTTTTTATTCCTTAACAAAATTACACAAATGCAATGTTGTGTGATTTGTGTTCCTGATTCAGATTCATTCAAATCTTCTTTGGGTAAGACATTTCTCACAACATAATATTCATAAATATAAGGCAAGCCATAAAGGAGAAAATGGTTATCTGGTATTATCAACAAATACTAAACACTTTGAATGCATTATTTACAATATATGTCTTTAACTTATATTCCAATATGTCAAAATCAGAATAAAAATGATGACTTAGTCTCCCTTTTCCCAGTATATGAATATTTTTAGACATGATAATTATCTTTACTGTTGAAGTTCTGTGGCATTGGATATCATGAATGGTGGTATTTTTTTAGATTCATATATATTTCTTATTTATTTGAGGTGGGGGAGAGGGGCAGAGGTAGGGAGAAAGACATCTAAGCAGACTCTGTGCTGAGTGCAGAGCACAACATGAGGCTCCCCCTCACAACACTGAGATCACGACGGGAGTGGAAACCAAGAGTCCATCGCTCAACTGACTGCACCACCCAGGCACCCCTCATGAAGGGCATTTCAAATCTTATTATGGCAAAGGACAAAACTCAAAAATGCTTTGTGGAAAGTATTTCTTAATTTACAAAGGAAAATAGTGTATTTCAGGTACAATATTAATGTTTTTGGCATCCTGGCTTCACACACACATTTTGACTTGTATTTCATTGGCACAATATTTTTTTGAATATTTATGAATCATTTTTTCTTTCTTCCCAATTTTTGATTTATGTTCTGAATAGTTGGTAATCATGTAACAAAAACAACAACAATGTGTTGGGTTGTTTGGGTTGATTTACACCCATTATATTGGGGGGAGGAAATATGTGATATCAGATGATGAAGATTGTTTTATTGCGACTATATTTTATACCTGCTTAAATTTGAGTTTATTCCTATGTTTAGAGGTAAAAAAAAAACCTTAATAGAGAGATGTTGGTGAAATTTTGATAAGAAATTATGGTTTGTAGCCGAAGGAACTAGTATGGCAGGGGTATCTTGGTGTAAACCTTTATATGCAGGGCCACAAGTGATAAAATTTTGCAGAATGTCAGAAATAAAGCCATTCTTCCTACCTCTCCATAGAAGTTATCAGTGTTTGGGTTCCAAGAATACTTAGAAATTTATGTAACATCAAGAAAAGTAGGCTGTTCATGAATACTTATGTGCCAATAATGGACATCAGCAACAAGGAGGCTTCCCAAATCACTTTGTGAGCAGTAGACACAAACAAATGGAGTCAAAATTGGAAAGAAGAAAGAATGCAGACATTAAAGTGAATAGAAATGACAAGGTTTTGGGGCGCCTGGGTGGCTCAGTGGGTTAAAGCCTTTGCCTTCAGCTCAGGTCATGATCCCAGGGTCCTGGGATCAAGCCCGGCATCGGGCTCTCTGCTCCGTGGAGATCCTGCTTCCTCCTCTCTCTCTGCCTGCCTCTCTGCCTACTTGTGATCTCTCCGTCTGTCAAATGAATAAATAAAATCTTAAAAAAAAAAAAAAAAGAAATGACAAGGTTTTGGTTTTGTTTTGCTTTTGAGCATATGTGAAACACTTCATTGTGAACTCTCATAAAATTGGGAAAAACAAAATGAAGGATGTGGAATTCCCAACAATAAAGTTCCAGAGACCACCATAATTTGAGCACAAAAAGGGAAGGACATATGGCTTTGCTTTGTAATCACAAGCTTGAGTAATTCTAGCTAAGATTGTAATAATAATAGTTATAAAAGAAATTGTTGAGGCACTATTCCTAGTATTCAACATACACTTTCTGTTTCCCATCCTGACACTAATCATGTGATACAGATATTACTATCACTATTTTAACAGATGAAGAACTTGAAATTCAAAGATGTTAAGTAACTTTTCCAAACTCCCATAGCAAATAGATGGTAGTCAACATTAAAATCAGCTGCTTCAATCAGCATTGCTACAAAATCTGGACTCATTTGGTGCATTTTCACACATGAAAAGAACTTGTTTTGTACATCAGTAAATACTTTACAGACTAAAACAACTGACAAAACTGACAAGATGGAGTCTGAAATTGGAATAAAGTAGACTATGAAAAGAATGGAGATATATATATATATATATATATATATATATATATATAACCTCTATCATTAGAAACTATGTTTGATCACCTAAAAAAAAAAAAGATTTTCACTTGAGGCTCTAATAAATTGATATTTTGTTTTCCAGAAATGTAGCATATGCCTGCTAACAAAGGAAAAGGAGTTTGGGAAATGCACTTAATTCCAGATAGCCACACTGGCAGCTAGTATTCTCTGCTATACATAGTGCAAATGAAAAGTCGGCAGGGGAGAGATAGATAGATGATAAAAAGATATATAGATGATAGATAGATAGATAGATAGATACTGGTAGATTCAGGAGCTATGAATTCAGGAGTTATTTAGGAGTATAAATAATTAAAATAGTTAAAAGTAAATCAATGGAAATAAAGCAAAAAGTCATAATATTTTTCTCTTATTAAGTTGCACATTTTCTATTTTTGTTGTTACTATTGTTGTTTGCTTTTTGGTTAAATTGTTGCTTGCTTGTTTAGATTATTCCTTTTTGGCTGAAGTTTAAGGACTAGTATTTCATACATTGTTGAAAAGAAGATGATGCGGTACAAGCTTTGTCAATAGGGATTTTGATGGTGTATGTCAAAAGCATAAATTATTCTGCATGGAATACAATCTCCATGGGGATAGAAATCCTGGCAGTATGTGCCAGTGATCTAAGATGAATGCCAGCCTCAATACAGACATGCACTAAATATTGCTTGAATGAATGAGTTAAATACCCCTAATTCTAGTAATTCTGATACCAGGAAAGCATTTTAAGGAATAAAGATGCTTTGCATAAAATATATGTAAAAGAATGCTAAATTTGACCTTCTTTTCAAAACTAAAAATGGAAACCATATACATATCCCAAAATACCAGACTGATTAAATTACATTTTCTTCATACATTGGGATAGTAGAGACTTATTTTAAAAAGTAATAATTGTGAATATAGGGATATGTTCATGCTGAATGAAATAGCAGTTGCCAAATATTATACATCTGTATATATATATATGTATATGTATATACATATATATGCGCATAATATGAGATTAAAGTGGCAACAGCACAACATTTTACTGCTAATATTAAACAAATGTTTATTGGGCCTTAAATGGTATTCTCAGGTTAATTTCATCCTTACAACAGATTACCTAATTTAATTTTAGACATCTTCAGGATTATGAAGCCACTATTACTATTAAAGTGTTTATTAATTATTTTAAGTCTCACATAAGCCCTATGAGATCAGTACTATTTAATTCCAGGAACTGAATCACAGAAAGCTTAATGACCTTGTTTTAGAATGCACATAAAAGATTGGCAAAGAGGGTTTGAACCCAGGGAATTTCACCTTGTGTGCCTAATTATAGTAATAATTGTTTATTTTCCTTTTTTAAAAATATTTTATTTATTTATTTGACAGACAGAGATCAGAAGTAGGCAGAGAGGCAGGCAGAGAGAGAGGGAGAGAGAGAGAGAGAGGAGGAAGCAGGCTCTCGCCAACCAGAGAGCCTGATGCGGGACTTGATCCCAGGACCCTGAGATCATGACCTGAGCCAAAGGCAGAGGCTTTAACTCAAGAAGCCACACCCAGGCGCCCCTGTTTATTCTCTTAGAGTGAACATACATTACTTTATAACCAGGAAGCTTTCATAAATAGGAAGTGAAAAATTTAAAAAAGAATAAGGTAACATAAAGATATTTGGGGGGGGGCACCTGGGTAGCTCAGTGGGCTAAGCCTCTGCCTTCAGCTCAGGTTATGGTCTCAGGGTCCTGGGATTGAGCCCCACATTGGGCTCTCTGCTCAGCAGAGAACCTGCTTCCTCTTCTCTGCCTGCCTCTCTGTCTATTTGTGAACTCTGTCAAATAAAAATATAAAAAAAAAGATATTTGGGGTGGAATTTGAATAATTTACACAACAGATTTCAAATGTCAAGGTATCAGTACAGTTAGTAGCATTACTACACTCTGAGGCTGACAGTGCTGTAGTATCGGAGTGCATTCTGTCAAGGAGCTGTGGAGGAACATGAAAGGGACCATTGCTACTTTTGTGAGTAGTTATTCTGATATTCTAATTCTATTCTATTCTAATAGCCATACTTATTCTATGGTTAAAGTTTCTAGATGTGATTTCTATTCTATTCTATTCTATTCTATTCTATTCTATTCCATTCTATTATAATAGCCATACTTATTCTATGGCTAAAGTTTCTAGCTGTGATTTCCCTGGCACATTGTGTTTTCACCTTTTCTTGGTCTAGTAAGTACCAACTGACTGGATCAGAACCTAGTAAATTATGTTTGATTATAGCATAATTTTAAAAATAAAGTGCATAATTCATGCATGGGTAAATATTAAAAATGCCCTGATTTGAAAAAAAATGAAGAATATGTTGAGAAATCTATTTATTATATCCACTGAAATTTTATTTAAAAGTGTGTTCACCAGAATGCAAAAACACTTGATTGGATTTCCTTAACACCCACTATGGTCAATTAAAAAAAGTCAGATCAGTTCTTTATATTTTATATTGCCCTCTGTTGTCATATTATGCTAAAATTCAATTTTATAGAGATACTTTGTGTATAAAAAATAGACAATTTTTTACAAAATGTTGCATATTAAAAATTAGAAATATAAATAACATTTACCAATGTTTCCATTAAAAATAAATTCATTTTTAATACTGATGTTTTTCAATGAATCAGTTTGCAAACCAACTTAGTATCTTGTTAATATTACCTTCTTATTTATAAATCAAAGCTCAACAAATGTATACTTTGTTTGGCAATAAAATGCCTATGATTTAAAAAGAGTCGGCGATTCTGGAATTGGAGTACTATTTGTATTTCTTTCAGTTGAGATTCTTTCTTCAACTATTAGAGACTCTTTCCAAATGCAGTGTAGGGAGCTGCCTTTACATCTCATAGTAATTTAAATGAGTAGAAAGCAAAATTCTTTTAATCTTTAACTTAAATATTGTCTCAGAGTTCACATTGGATGTAACACAAGGTTAGGCAAGATATCTCAGCAATTGAGAGGGATTTTCATCTGCTCTGCTATTACAAACTTAGGTATTAAGGAATTTCACATTCTCCATTGAGATTTGAACAGAGTGCTCTTTCAACCACCTAATAGCTAAGAATGGCCTTTCTTCTTTTTCATTGCATTGAAATGAAATGCATTTCATTTCATTATATATATATATAACATATATATATATAAAACATTATATATAAAAACATTATATATTATATGTATAATATATATATTATATTATATATAAAACATTATATATAATATATATAAAACATTATATATTATATGTATATAAAACAAATATGTTAACTGTCTCATGTTTTCAGCTAAATCATTAATTTGAAGAGTTACTCTATAATTTAAAAGTGAATTGACATGACTTTTTTTTTAACTAACTTTTCATCTGGCAGGCATTCACCAATGTCGACTACACAACGCATTTTCAATTTCTCAGTCATCAGGTACCTTATCCAAGCAATGAAATACAAAGTTTACCCAGAAAGAGACTCCATGACTTTTTCAAATGACTTACAGGTCTAAGAGAGATCATCATGTTTACCTTTAAAAGATTCAAGTATTTTTCCCTTTAAGCTGAGAGTGATTGGTTTCAAAATGATGCCACATTTTAACTGAAACATAATACTATTTAAAATGTCTGTGATTTAAACAACAAAGAGTCAAATGATTACCATAAACCTGAGAGAAAGATGGTCTTTGTCATATTTTCCTTTCTTAGTTACAGCTGACCCAGTTTATTTGGACTAGTTTCCTGGTTCATGAGTCAGAATACTCACTAAAATGTCAAATTCATCTTTTTCAGCAGCTATAATCATAGATGGTGAAGCTGTGGGTTGAGGCAACATGTTGATTCTCTCTTTTTTAGGCCAACATTCCAGCATTAACCATAAAAAATATATTGTAAATAAATGTTATTTTATTTTGGAGACAAAGTATTTTTATTCTAAAATATCTGTTTCAAATGAAATTTAAGCATTTGGAAAAGTTTTTAGGTAACATTAAAAAAAAAAGATAAGTGGAAAACAAGAATCCAAATTGTACTTAATTGTGTTTCCACATATTTGCATTTACAGTGATTACCCAGATATTTGGAGGTATTTCTAGCATCTATTGGCAATCTTTCAACCTTTTTCTGATTTTTACTCTTTCTATATTGCCTTGTTTATGAATGATTATTTTGTTGTTATTTTATCCTCCTTCTGATTCATTTATTGTTTGTTCTAGTATGCTGCAAAGATTTCTTTTGATATTCAGAAAGAATCACTGGACTTTCTAGCATATACTCACAAAAGGCTTTTTTTCTTTTTTTTCTCTTGAAAAATTTTTTTTAAATTTGTTTTCAGTGTAACAGTATTCATTGTTTTTGCACCACACCCAGTGCTCCATGCAATGCGTGCCGTCCTTAATACCCACCACCTGGCTCCCCTAACCTCCCACCACCTGCCCCTTCAAAGGCCCTCAGGTTGTTTTTCAGAGTTCATAGTCTCTCATGGTTCACTTCCCCTTCCAATTTCCCTCAAATCCCTTCTCCTCTCCATCTCCCCATGTCCTGCATGTTATTTGTTATGCTCCACAAGTAAGTGAAACCATATGATAATTGACACTCTCTGCTTGACTTATTTCACTCATAATAATCTCTTCCAGTCCCATCCATGTTGCTACAAAAGTTGGGTATTCATCCTTTCTGATGGAGGCATAATCCTCCATAGAGTATATGGACCACATTTTCTTTATCCATTCATCTGTTGAAGGGCATCTTGGTTCTTTCCACAGTTTGGTGACCGTGGTCATTGCTGCTATAAATATTGGGGTACAGATGGCCCTTCTTTTCACTACATCTGTATCTTTGGGGTAAATACCCAGTAGTGCAATTGCAGGGTCATAGGGAAGCTCTATTTTTAATTTCTTGAGGAATCTCCACACTATTCTCCAAAGTGGCTGCACCAACTTGCATTCCCACCAACAGTGTAAGAGGGTTCCCCTTTCTCCACATCCTCTCCAACACACGTTATTTCCTGTCTTGCTAATTTTGGCCATTCTAACTGGTGTAAGGTGGTATCTCAATGTGGTTTTAATTTGTATCTCCCTGATGGCTAGTGATGATGAACATTTTTTCATGTGTCTGATAGCCATTTGTATGTCTTCATTGGAGAAGTGTCTGTTCATATCTTCTGACCATTTTTTGATATGATTATCTGTTTGTGTGTGTTGAGTTTGAGAAGTTTTTTATAGATCCTGGATATCAACCTTTTGTCTGTACTGTCATTTGCAAATATCTTCTCCCATTCCGTGGGTTGCCTCTTTGTTTTCTTGACCATTTCCTTTGCTGTGCAGAAGCTTTTCATCTTGATGAAGTCCTAAAAGTTCATTTTTGCTTTTGTTTCCTTTGACTTTGGAGACATATCTTGAAAGAAGTTGCTGTGGCTGATATCAAAGAGGTTACTGCCTATGTTCTCCTCTAGGATTCTGATGGATTCCTGTCTCACACTGAGGTCTTTTATCCATTTCGAGTTTATCATTGTGTATGGTGTAAGAGAATGGTTGAATTTCATTCTTCTACATATAGCTGTCCAATTTTTCTAGCACCATTTGTTGAAGAGAATGTTTTTTTTCCACTGTTTTTTTTTCCTGCTTTGTCAAAGATTATTTGACCATAGAGTTGAGGGTCCATATCTGGGCTCTCTACTCTGTTCCACTGGTCTATGTGTCTGTTTTTATTCCAGTACCATGCTGTCTTGGTGATCACAGCTTTGTAGTAAAGCTTAAAATCAGGTAATATGATGCCGCCAGTTTTATTTTTGTTTTTCTACATTTCCTTAGCAATTTGGGGTCTCTTCTGATTCCATACAAATTTTAGGATTATTTGCTCCAGCTCTTTGAAAAATACTGGTGGAATTTTGATGGGAATGGCGTTAAAAGTATAGATTGATCTAGGTAGTATAGACATTTTAACAATGTTTATTCTTCCGATCCAAGAGCATGGAATGGTCTTCTATCTTTTTGCGTCTTCTTCAGTTTCTTTCATGAGTGTTCTGTAGTTCCTCGAGTACAGATCCTTTACTTCTTTGGTTAGGTTTATTCCCAGGTGCATGCCTGGAAAACTATAAACTCCCAAAACTGAACCAGGAAGAAGTTGACAACCTGAATACACCGATATCTAGTAACGAGATTTGAGCAGTGATCAAAAACCTCCCAAAAAACAAGAGCATAGGACCTGATGGATTCTCTGGGGAATTCTACCAAACTTTCAAAGAAGAAATAACACCTATTCTCGTGAAGCTGTTTCAAAAAATTGAAGCAGAAAGAAAACTTCCAGACTCTTTTTATGAAGCCAGCATTACCCTGATCCCCAAACCATGCAAAGACCCCACCAAAAAGGAAAACTTTAGACCAATATCCCTGATGAATATGGATGCTAAGATTCTCAACAAAATCCTAGCAAACAGGATCCAACAGCACATTAAAAAGATTATCCACTTGGGGTGCCTGGGTGGCTCAGTGGGTTAAAGCCTCTGCCTTCAGCTCAGGTCATGATCCCAGGGTCCTGTGATCGAGCCCCACATCGGGCTCTCTGCCCAGCAGGGAACCTGCTTCCTTTCCTCTCTCTCTGTCTGCCTCTCTGCCTACTTGTGATCTCTGTCTGTCAAATAAATAAATAAAATCTTTAAAAAATAAAAAAATAAATAAAATAAATAAATAAAAGATTATCCACCATGACAAGGTGGGATTCATCCCTGTTTTACAAGGATGGTTCAACATTCGCAAATCAATCAATGTGATAGAACAAATCAATAAGAGAAGAGAGAAGAATCACATGGTCCTCTCAATTGATGCAGAAAAAGCATTTGACAAAATCCAGCATCTGTTCCTGATTAAAACGCTTCAAAGTATAGGGATAGAGGGAACATCCCTGAACTTCATAAAATCTATCTATGAAAGACCCACAGCAAATATCATCCTCAATGGGAAGAAGCTCACAGCCTTCCCGTTGAGATCAGGAACACGACAAGGATGCCCACTCTCACCACTCTTTTTCAACATAGTATTAGAAGTCCCAGCAACAGCAATCAGACAACAAAGAGAAATAAAAGGTATCCAAATTGGCAATGAAGAAGTCAAACTCTCTCTCTTCGCAGATGACATGATTCTTTATATGGAAAATCCAAAAGACTCCACCCCCAAACTACTCGAACTCATACAGCAATTCAGTAACGTGGCAGGATACAAAGTCAATGTACAGAAATCAGTGGCTTTCTTATACACTAACAATGAAAATGCAATGAAAGGGAAATTAGAGAATTGATTCCATTTCCTATAGCACAAAGGCTTTTATTTAAAAGTAAAGGGATGGTTGTAGCAAGAGGAATAGAGCTGGCAAGCACTGAGGACTAAGACAAAGAACTATAGAAGCTCTCTGGAAAATATAGGTCCCTTGGTCAGGTGATACAGGTAAGTTTGTTACAGCAATTAGTCCAGCAGCAAATCATTAGTACAGAAAGTGATCACCAGTGACTATTTGGATCTTAAACACCAAAGCATAGATAGATCCCAATGCCCTTATCTTGACCAATAGTTAAAAAGTAGACATCCAGACATCCTCAGGTATGAAGATAGAACTTTATCAGTCCATTTGTGAATCAACTCTATATTTGCATATGCCTTGTTAAATTCTTTAATAGTTAACCTACTTTATCCTTTCTATCCAATTTAATAGTGTATAAACAATATTGTTATTCTCCTCTTGAAAAATATTTTTCTTTTTTATTATAGCCTTTTCCCCCATAGATTTCACACTATCATTGCTCTTTTATTCTGTCATAGTAATTACAATTTCATTTACTATAATATTAAGTTAATTATTTCTACAGTATACTTTCCGTTCTATGTGATGGGTTAGCCATTTTAAAAAAACAATTCCTGTGGAAATTAATTATTCTTTTCTTAATTAATAAAAAAACCTTCAGGGATGCCTGGGTGGCTCAGTTGGTTAAGCCACTGCCTTCAGCTCAGGTCATGATCTTGGAGTTTTGGGATCAAGTCCCACATCAAGCTCCTAGATCTGTGGGGAGTCTACTTCTTCCTCTGACCTTCTCCTCTCTCATGAATTCTCTCTCTCTTTCTCTCAAATAAAAAAAATAAAACTTAAGAAAAAAAACTTCCGAAAATTCTGAAAATAAACCTAAGTGATTCCACACTACCAGTTTCATTCATGTTTCTGTTCTTATAATAATTTTTAAGTATTTCTAGAGAAATATATCTGAATAAGATATATTCTTTTCTACTCTAACTATAGGATATATGTATTATCTTTATTAAGGTGTAGATATAAAAAGCTACAAGTGCCCTCAGCATGTGTTGTTGGCTTCTGATATGTAAAGAAAAACATTCATTTTATACTTGATATCAGTAAGTATCAATAAACTGGCACTTAAAGATTGAAATTATATTCTATTTTTTCCTTCTTGTGAGTTTACTTAGACATCTACATTCATGTTTAAAGCTTTTTAAATTCCAATTGATTATTATTCCCACATTATTAATTCTCATCATATTACACCAGGTGAACATACAACAGTTTGATACAAATACTTTGTTTCATCAGTTATCTGCAAGTACACCAAACTTGGTTATATTTATTTACTGTAGTCAACTAGGTACTACTTGTGTCTTCATGCTGGTCATTTATTTGTCAGGTGATGATATAACTAAAACCAATCAGAAAGCCAAATGTGTAATCGTCTTTATCATATAGAGATGGTAAGTAATTAAAAATATTATGATTTTCTAAGACTTGCCTTAAATTTAGCAAACCATCAAGTGGCCACAGGTACATGTTACCTATGAAGTGCCAAAGTATTATATTCATCTTATTTTTATCTACACTACAAGCAGATATAAATAAACTATGGAGCATAGTATTACCTGAAAATATTTGTGAGCTTGACATGGGTGGTAGATGCTTAGATATGAAAGCTTTCTCCTTTTCTTTTCTCAGGCAATTAAAAAAAAATGGTGGAACTGTTAGGACATATCTTGGACGATTTGAATAGACTTGAACATGAGATACTTTTCTAAAATTTAGTGCTCAGGTAAGCTAAATGTCAATGACAAATTTGAACAGAAAATTTAAAAATCAGGGGCACCTGGGTGGCTCAGTGGGTTAAAGCCTCTGCCTTCAGCTCAGGTCATAATCCCAGGGTCCTGGCATTGAGCCCCACATCAGGCTCTCTGCTCAGCAGGGAGCCTGCTTCCCTTCCTCTCTCTCTGCCTGCCTCTCTTCTTCCTTGTGATCTCTGTCTGTCAAATAAATAAATAATATCTTTTAAAAAAAATAAATAAAGACAATTGTTAAGTTTAAAAAAAAAAAGAAAATTTAAAAATCCGAATCATTTTATGACCAAGATCATACAATGAGCAGTTGACCAAAACTCAGGGTAACAAAAACACTGTTTGGGTTGTAAACTAGTCAAAAGGCTTAAGTGACTCTAAAATTTGGAAACTAGAGAGGACCTCTGGTAACATCTTTGTGAAATGAATGGGTCATGGTAGGGTAATAATCTAGCCTTAGTTCTTTTTAAAAAATCATTGGATTCCATTAATCATTGGGCCTTGTGCTTTTCTGGCTATAGGAGTCCACTAAGTAGAAGATATTTAACAAATATTCATTATTTAACTATGAGTCTGATAAAATTTCACAATTGAAACAGAAGTGTGTAAAGTTATAAATTTATTTTTCTAAAAAAACAAACTTAAAAATCATCTCATGTTCTATCTTCTGGCTTCCATAACATAATTTAATCACTTGAGATAATGCCAATGAGTTGAATAAATTTTCATTCAAATGTTGCTTTAGCCTACTAAATATAGGGTTATATCTATCTTCTACATATTATTTCCCCATGACTTCCAAATCCCAGGTGACATAGTGTCTTATGTAGCATCCAGATTTTGGTAGGGAATAGGTAGTAGGAACTTACTCGGTCTATTCATCTGCAAGTGTTTTCAGAAACACACTTTACTTCATCTTGTTATTCATCATAAGCTTCTCCCTTTATTGCATCTGATGAGAAGTGCTTATAGACCCATCAACCTTCTAGCCACCTAGGTAATTTAGATTATTTCAAGAACCAAGTATTCAGATTCACTTGCTTTTTATCAGATAGTTCTTGACAAATATTCAGATAAATGTAAATTGAAATTTTCTCCAAAATTCTTTTTGAGTTGGTCCTAAGACACTTAGTTGGGGAGTGTTACTTAAGCCTTATACCAACATGCTGATTCTTGTCACCATTTCTGCATTAAAGCTAGTTTAACATTCTCATATAGTGAATTTCTTTATGGGTTTCATTGAGCTTAATCCCATCAGAAAGGCACACATTATAGGTAATCAAGAGTCCACGGGCAAGGAGGTAAAATTCTTCTCATTCTTGTTCCTATTTCTTTTCTATGGCAAACATATTAAGCTCAGGGCCCTTCAAAGCTAAGTCCTTGGTTCTTTAGGAGACTCTTGAACATGAAGTCTTTTTTTTTTTTTTTTAAGTGGTAAGGACAGGTTTTAATCAGTAATACATTGTTGCATTAGAGAGGGAGGACTTTCATTTTGAGGTTATTGTTCCTGCCTTAAGTATAAAAATCTAATTTGAAACATAAAGCTTATTTCCTGTTGTCTCTAAATTCATTTGATCCTTCTTTTACCTAGTATTTTTGAAATAAATGAATGTTGCTAAACTATTTGCAGGAAGATGGAGGGAGGGATAGATATTTGGTTTATAGGTCTAAATTTTATTTATTTTTTCATAATTGAAATATTTTAATTTTATGTACTATGAGTTAACATTAAGGTAGGTATATTGGATCTGCAGTTGAGGTACATATCTTGGATGACACATTCAAGGAAATTCACTTAATCCACCTTAATAAGCCTATATCTTTCCCATACTGACAGAAACACTGGCAACACATACTGAAGCATTTTTCTGGGCCAGATTGTGCCGGTTTGAGCAGATGTGGCAACCATGAGAACCCTGGCCAGATTTCCTCAGATGGCTCCAGTAGAGCTTCTGGTGACCCATCTTGCAATGAGGCAAAAGGTGGTCCAAATTTTATTATAGCATATTTCTATTTGGACAAATTTTCAAATTTTTTTCAACTTAGTATAACACATATGCAGAGAATCTGCATACCCACAGTTACATTGAAAACTGCCTGCATATTCAAAGTCAACTACTATTATGATTTCTAACAGATTAATTCAGAGTGATTTTGCTTATGTTTTAAATTTATATAAATTAATTATATTGTATGTAGTCCTTCAGATTTTGCTTCTGTTACTCAGCACTACTTTTATAAGACTCATGCATGTTGTTGACTGTAGCTCTACCTATGTTATCTTAATTCCTATATGTTATTCCATTGAAAATATATTCCAATTAATTGGAAATCATGGATTGATATTTTAATTTTCCAGTTTAAAACGTTGACAAATACTGGGAGGAAGGGGGTCAGGAGAGGGGGGTGGCGTAATGGACATTGGGGAGGGTATGTGCTATGGTTAGTGTTGTGAAGTGTGTAAATCTGGCGATTCACAGACATGTACCCCTGGGGATAAAAATACATTATATGTTTATAAAAAAAGAAAAAAAGAAAAAAAAAGAAAAGAAAAAAAAAACATTGACAAATAATATTGCTACCAATATTGGGTTTTTTTGCATCTTTGGTACACATGTGTGTACAATTTGGTTTTGAAATTGTTTTCAAGGGGTGCTGGGTGGCTCAGTTGGTTAAGTGTCTACCTTTGGTTCAGGTCATGATCCTGGGGTCCTGGGATCAAGCCCTGCATCAGGCTCCCTGTTTAGCAAGGAGCCTGCTTCTCCTTTCCCCTCTGCCTGCTGCTCCCCCTGCTTGTTATCTATCTCTCTCTCAGTGACAAATAAATAAATAAAATCTTTAAAAAGTTGTTTTCAAGATCACTAGATGACTAGAAAAAATTTTCCAAAGAGGGTATACAAACTGAAATGTGTGAGCACTACATCCTTGCCAATGTTTGGTATTGTTAGGAGTTTGGTTTGTTTGTTTGTTTGTTTGTTTTATAGAGTTGTTATTAGAAGGAAACTTCTACAAACTGATACAAGGTAACTATGAAAAACCTACAGCTAATATTATATATAATGGTAAAGGACTAACAATTTTCCACCTAAAAGCAGGGAATAGGCAAGGATGTCCATCTATTATTTCTCTTCAATATTTTACTGGAAGTTTTAGCCACTATAAAACAGATAAATGAAATAAAAGGCATTATGATCTACTGGGGGAAGGAGCATAACTATTTTATTTGTAGACAAGATAATTTTCTATATGAAAAATGCTACAGAATTTACCAGAAAGAAAAGCTACTAGAACCAATAAGTGAGTTCAACATGTTTGTCTGACACAAGGTTAACCTATAAAAATGCCTAGGTATCCACCTTCATTCTTAAATAGGATTTTTATGGAGTATATATTCCTAATAAACACATTTTTCAGCAGCATTCTGAAACAGTGTGGAGGATCCAAATAACCAATGCTTTATCATTGACACTATTTAGAAACCCCAATGTATGATAATAATAAAAAACAAAGTTGTTTCTACTCAGTTTTATTATGTATTTAAATTAAATAAAGACAGTGAACCCAATTATTGTCTATGCTTGAGATAAAATGCCCTCCCCAGTTTCACGTGGTTATCCATTATTATGATGATACCATTCAATTATTCCAACTTCCAAACTTTTTGCTTAAATGCCAACTGTTATTCTTAATTATAAAGCATGATTGTTACTTCTTTGAAGATAAAATAAATCCTCTCCCTATATTACTGGTTGTTTTATAGACCTCTCTTTATATATATTTTTAAAGATTTTATTTATTTATTTGGGAGACAGAGATCACAAGTAGGCAGAGAGACAGGCAGAGAGATAGAGGGGTAAGCAGGCTCCCCACTGAGCAGAGAGCCCGATGTGGGGCTTGATCCCAGGACCCTGAGATCATGACCTGAGCCGAAGGCAGAGGGTTTAACCCACTGAGCCACCCAGGCACCCCTATATTTGTTTTTAATTTTTAATTCCATATTTTCATTTTTCTCGGATTTTGTGAGTTTGAAAATGTGTAATTATTTCATGACTTTTCTTAGTTGTTCTCCTATTTTTTTTCCTTTATTTAAACCTGTCTTCGCCAATTTTTCTTCACTTATTTAATCTGGTTTCACTGAGGTTTTAATTTTGATAATTGTATTTTTCAATTGTAGAATTTGTATTTTTTTCAGATCTGCCATGCAATATTTATCATTTCCTGTTCCAACTTGAAATATTCAGTCTAGTCTTTTATCTCCTCCAACATTTTTAAAAATATTTTATTTATTTATTTGTCAGAGAGAGCGAGCACAGGCAGACAGAGTGACAGGCAGAGGCAGGGGGAGAAGCAGGCTCCCTGCCAAGCAAGGAGCCCGATGTGGGACTTGATCCCTGGATGCTGGGATCATGACCCGAGCTGGAAGGCAGTGGCTCAACCAACTGAGCCACCCAGGCGTCCCTCTCCTCCAACATTTTAATCTTAGGAATTAAAATTATAAACCTGGAAATTTCTATATATAGCCCTTTTGTGTTTTATGTCTCTTTATCTTATTGCTCCCATGCACATATACACCCAAATATGCATGCATGCACACATACCACACATTAACAAAACCCAAAATAATTATATGAAAGATTCTTCTTTCAATATTCTGAGAGCATATCTATAGAAAAATAAAATAAGCATTGTTAATTTTAACTAGAGGAAACAGAAAACTATCTTCAGGGATTCAGAGTTTAATATATAACTTTCAGCAAGTCTTAAAAACTATTAGTGTTTAACTTTAATGTGCAAAATATTAAGCAAAGGTTATGGTACCTGTGGTACCAAACATGACTAACTATTTGATGGTGAACTTGGAAAAGGACTTATAATTAAAGAGAGGCATGATTTGTTGAAGGGTCCTGTTTTCTTCTTAAACTTTCCCTCATAATGTGTTTCTATCTCTTCATGGGATACTGAAGTGAAATCTTCTTGCTGTGAAATAAAGATAGTGAACCTAAAAGTGAAACTACTGTGCTTTATGGCAGTTGTTATACTGCCAGGTGTCAAGGTCGCCAACTGGGACAATGGGCCATACTGAAAGTAATAATCAAGATATTGTACAAATATAGGTTTTCCTTGACTTATGATGAGGTTACACCTTGCCCATCATAATGTGAAAATATCACGTTGATAATACATTTAATATATCTAACTTACCAAACATCACAAATTAGCCTAGCCTACTTCAAATATGCTCAGAACACTTGCATTGGCCTACAGTTCCACATAATCCTCCAACATAAAACATATTTTATTATAAACTATTGAATATCTCATGTAATATGTTGGATTCTGTACATAAAGAGAAAACTGGTTATAGATGTATCACTTATTTACCCTGGTGATCATGTGGCTAAGTGGGAGCTGCTGTGCCCAACATCAGGAGAGAGGATCATACCACCTATTATTAGCCCAGGAAAAGAGCAAAATTAAAAATTCCAGTTATGATTTCTACTGAATGTGTATCACTTTTGTACCATTGTAAAGTTAAAAACTCATAAGTTGAACTATTTTAAGTCAGGGACTATCTGTACTGCAATAGTGCAGGGAAGAAGCAAAGAGCAAGCAAAGTGGTAGCTCTCTAATTTCCACGTTTTTTCCACAGAATAACACAGGCTAGGGTCAGTGAGATGACATGCAATGCACATGGGAAAAGCTGAGAAGAACTGAGGAGAACTGAACAAAAGTCTCGTGTACAGGATTGTTTTCAAAGCCTTGAAATTGAATTGAATTTTCCCTGCTTGTTTTCAGACTTGCCTGGGACTTGAGACCCCTTTTCCTTCTGTTTATACCTTTTTGGAATAGCAATGCCTATCCTATAATTATCCCAACAATATATTTTATAAGTATATAACTTGGTTTCAAATTTCACAAGTACAGGGATAACAGTGAATTTTGTCCCTGGATGAACCATAGCTGGATTTTCACTTGTAACTGATTTAAGTGAGTTTGAGTTGATTATATTTAGATAAGGTTTGGGACTTTGAGTTGACACTGAAATCACCGAAATGGATTAATAATCCTTTTAAGGATGTGGGGTTGGGATGAATTTATTTTGCATAAGGGAAAGACATTAATTTGGAGGAGGACAGAGGGTGCACTGTTATAAGTTTACTTGTGTCCCTGTAAAAGATTCATTGAAATCCTCAGATTAAAATACTCTCACGTTTAAGCAGAAAGTATTGCATAATAACTCTACAAAATGATTTCTGTTCCAGTCAATATACTTGGCTATCAGATACAATTAATGACAATAAGTTTGGTTTTTAATGTAAGTCAAATTGCTATAGATGCTTGTTCATGTCTATACTGTTTATAAAACAGTCTCACTTCAAGAATAATCATTGATTATAATAATTATTAACATAATTAAATAACATAATTTATTAACATAGCTATTCAGTTTGATCATAAACACCATAACAAATTGGCTGAAATCTTAAAATCACTATAGCTAGGATCATTTCACTCAAAACTTCCTAGGATGTTTTTGGCACATGTCCCATCTGACAAATTTATAATCCAGGCAAAAGGTAGCCATAAGCAAGAACAAAAGGTTCAATGTCTATTCGATATTTAAAAAATAGACTTTATGCAGTAACCTCCTTCAAGTGGGTATAGATATGTTTACTATTGTCTATATGTTTTTTATGGCCATAAGGCTTCCTCTTCCAAATGGCAACTGCATTTACAACTAAAAAAACCACAAGATGAAATAAAACAAACAACAATCAACCTCCTAGTCTTTGTATTTTCAACTTGGTGTATTTATTACTAAGCTTTTTATCTAGAGATAGAAGTGCCAATTTTATAAGAACTGTAATCAAATAGCTATAATGGTACTGTTTATCATCCAGAAATTCTATCATCTTTATCATCCTGTATCAGTAGTGAAAAATGAACAAATAAGGCTTGGACAATTTTTTTGAAGGATTAGCTGCCATGACCTAAGGTATCCTTTACTTCCTCAGCTGCTAAAAAATTCACTGGTGGGAAATAAAAGGTTATCATCTTCTTAACTCTCACCTGGTAAGGCCAGCAATTATATGTCTAAGAACTTACTGCCAGCATTTAAAGGTTTATTGCCATATTCAAAAGTTTGTAACTAACAGGTCTAAGCAGATTTACCAAAGGAAAACCTCAAAAACAAAATAAGGATTGTCTTACGCTTCTTTGGAAAAAGACCATATTAGGTCCTACTAACAAGGCAGTTATCTTTGAAAGCACAGATTCTTGGATTTATATTTTCAGAATCAAAATGCCTCACACTCCCATAACCTGGATGTCTTTGATGCTTACAAATGTAAGACTGAGTCTTTGGGGATTATCTAGAAACAAACAGCATCATAAATAACTCAACTTTTCCAAAAATTTTTGCTCAAATAACCAATTTTCATACTTCTGACTAATATTTCCAGATACAGACTCAAAATGCAAAAAGCCACCAATTGTTCCCCTTTTCTTCTCTCTCTTTTTAAAAATTATAACTATCTTTACATCATTTGTTATTGTTTAAAATTATAAATTTTTAATTATCAGGGATGAAAAATGTAGGAGTTTTCCTTTTATTTCCAATACTAAAATAACTAATCCCTGGCTTTGCCAACACTTAACTGATAGCTTAAAGAACTAAACAGAAAGATATAAAAACTTGGAAATCTGGCCCCTATGTCACTTTCCAAATGGAGAAATTCAGATGTAAGACTTTGTTTTTTCTGACTAGAATTGAGAAGAGTCGTATTGCTAACAGAAACACTTCAAAGTGTATTAATGATTTTTGTGTTTCTTAACATCACAATTCTGTACTGTATCTTGTCCAGATCCATAAGAAAGATCAATCACACAGAAAACTGGTGATCTACTTGAAACTAAACATTCCTGTGCTATGGGACTTCATTTGTTCTTCAAACCTGGAAATCTGGATAGGGTTACAGTCTGGACTCTGATATTCAGCATAAGAATGTTTTCCTGAGCCAAAGGATGGCCAAAAGGACTGACTTTAAGAATCCCTAAGAGATTAAAAATATTTTACTATCACCCTTGAAAAACTTGTCTCCAACTATTCCTCCCCACTAAAATTTTCCTAAACTCAAGTTGATCACCCAATAGCTGATAAACTGCAACCACCATTTTGATGTTCTATCATCCTGTTCTATAACTAATGTCACATGTTTCCACAAAGACTGAGCATTTCTGCAGTGTATATTCTTGGAGTAAAACTAAATTTTGACTGATTTTGTTCCATCTGTCATATAATATACTTTAAGCACCTTGTTTCATTCCCTAACATTCCTGTCAAAGTTGGTCTCATTTAGCAACTTTTTTTTTTTTAGATTTTATCTATCTATCTATCTAACTATCTATATATCTATCTTTCTATCTATCTACCTACCAACCTCCCTACCTACCTATTTATTTTTGTGGGGAAGAAAGGGAGGGAGGGGGAGAAGGGGAAAGACTCTAAAGCAGTTTCTGTGCTGAATGTGGAACCTGAGGAGGGTCTACATTTCACAACCATATGATCATGACCTGAGCCCAAATCAAGAATCACTTAGCCAATTAAGCCACCCAGGCACCCCTAGCAACATTTTAATATAAAGCTTGAAATAATGACTGGGCTTGTTTTTTCTCTTTCCACAATATGTAATGAGCATTTGAGTTTCTCACCAGGAAAAACAGAAACAGAAAAATGAACAAGAAACAAGAATGTGATTTCTATAGCAAGGCAAATGTTCCATTAGCAATTTTCCAAAGTAGATGGCCTAAAGATAAGCAAATCCAAATGATGGATTCTGTTTCTTCAATTTTAAGAAGAAAACAAAACATAAATCCAGAAAACATTGTGTGATTTGGGCTTTATCATAACAGGTCAGGGGATCGGTTTTGCTTTGTGTAGGGTTGCAAATACATGTATTAATTATTTATAGATCAAAACAAGGAAATAATGTAATGGTGGATGGAATTCTTATTGTAGATATGCTTAGGGCTAAATCGTAGAAAAAAAAATATACCTGATCTTAGCCAAAAGGCTAAGGAACGATTAAATCAGAAAAAAAGTGATGTTAAGAGTGATGTTAAGTTTTATGATTTTTGTCTTGGAAGCAATTGAAAACACTAAGCTTTTTTAAAGAGATAAAGCTTAATGAGTTACACAGATAATTTTGGGGAAGAGTTGATGATGGATTGGAAATATTTTAGAGAAAGATAGATAGTTTAGGGGAAGATGATGTAAACAAGTTCAAGAGAGTGTTTAAGCTCAGGATAGTGTTACAATGAATCAGCAGTTTCCTATACTCTAAATTTAGCAAAGATCACACCCCGCCCCCCCACCCCCCCCAGAAAAAAAAATCCTAGAATCATGACTGAGAATGTTTTCTTCCCTTTGTAGAGGAGCTTACCCCTGTTGTTAAGGAGCAATGATGAAATCATAGCAAATAGTCCTCATATTTCAGACAAGTATTTGTTGGGATTCTGGAGTAAGGGACAAATCCAGCCCTCATTCTCAAACCATACTGAGTTATAAAAGAGTTGTTAAGAAAGGGTCGATTCAAAAATGGATGATGAGGGGGGAGACAAGATGGTGGGGAACTAGGAGGAGGCTCTGGTTCAACCTGTCCCCTAAAGTGAGCTGATGACCTACCAAGGAACTCCGATCACTCATGAAATTAGCCTGAGATCAGAATTATACTCGTCAGGATCTCTACGGGGGCAGAAGACGCCAGTGGGCAGGTAAAGCAGAGTGGGAACGCCAGACTGGTATGGGAAGATAAACAAAAGGGGGAGGGAGCCACCAGAGGAGACGCATTGGGAAGTAATACCCCAATACGAGAGTCCCCTAAGACTGGGGACCAGCATTAACTTGAAGACTGATAAAAAGCACTCAAAAAGAGAAAAGATCGCAGGGTGAAATTGTGGGAATTGGAACTGTTAGGGACAGGGGCTTAAGTCCCCCAC